>JAODJW010000036.1:7248818-7267897 GCA_026777045.1 Hyperopisus bebe | reverse complement strand
GTGCTGATTAACAATTCAATTCTTTCATTATTATAAACCTTGCTTATTGTGTATGAAATACCCCATGTGCCAGACAGAACATTTTTTTTCAAAGGGGATTGTTTCCATTCAGAGATGGATTCCAATGGAAATACCACTCATACAAGTCTAAATTGAGTTAAACCATGTCTTGGTGTTTCCTTATCATCAAATCAAAGGATCGGCCATGTCTCTTTTTATTACTAATTTAGAGATAAATTACATAAGAGCCTTTTACCCCCTCCCAAGATTTTCTCTTTTCTGCATCAACACTTCTGAGAGCCAAAATTAGACAGACTGTTCACACGGTCGGGGGGGTTGAGACTTGGCAGGTTTGTGGGAAAGGTCAGAATTGTTTTCTGCAGCATAACTATCCCTGAAGACTGGAAAAATGAAATCATTTTAGTGATTTTTTTCCCCTCACGCTAAGGATTACTAACACAACTCCCTGTAGGCCGAGCAGTAATCCAGTATAGAATTACTCTTCATTCGAGAATACAGCAGCCGATGGTGCAGACTAACCGTCACATGCTCGTAATCCTGTCCGAGCTCAGGGGAGCTGGCCACCACCTCACGCTCTGCGATCCATTGCTCCAGTTCGTCCACTTCACGGTTTAGCTGGTAGAGCCAGTATTGCTGCTCCAGCCTGGACTTGTGCTCTTCAACGAGGTCCTTCAGCGATACATACAATCGGTCCACCTGAGATTGCCGCTTGCTAATCTGCTCGCTGCCATAGAGATACAGTAAAAACCTTTAACACATTGGATTGTTGAATACAAACAGCATAATACAAGTAAAACTGCATCACTCAATGCTTCAACTGCAAAGTGCAAGATGCCTGGACTACAGGATTCTACCTTCTATTGACATTTAGTCGAACTCTCATGATGTTCAATGGACTTGTTCTCTGAAAATCCACCATCACTGTTCTCATTCCTCATATGTGTCCTTTACCCAGCTACATGAATTCTTTAGCTGGGTTTTGTGCATTTATTTCATAACTTTTTAAAAAAAAAATGCTGCTTATAAATAATTACATTTTTAACCAGTTTTTGGTAACATTCACATACTAATCTACAATATTCTATCTACATTGTTGACTCTACTATTAGTATATCATTTTGTTGATTTGTATTTAGATTTGTTCTGAAGACATCACCCAAAGTATTTTTGTAAATTTTACTACAAAAAAGGTAAACTTACTTTAAATTAGGCAGAAGAATTGAACAGATTACATTTAGAATAAAGAACACAAGAGTAATAAGAAATTTGTTTACATCTCATTTCTGTACATTCAATTGCATGCAGTCAGACAGTGAAAGATGGTGGCAGACAGAGCAGTGAAAATTTTTGGGAACACAAGTGTTTATGCTCAAATATCTACATATGCTTGTATCTATTGCGGAGTTACAATGAGCCAAAGGGCACAAGGCAAAGGCACGACAGACTCAGGGCCCGGTTTCAGTCTACTGCATTTCATATACATTTGCACACTAAGGGCAATTTCGAGACACCGGATCCCCTAACTGCATGGTTCTGGATGGTGGGAGGAAACTGGAATGCAAGAAGGATATAGAACACAGAGAGATCAGCAGCAGAAATAAACCCCAGTAATCTGAAGGGGTGGAACTCAGTGCTAATCAGTGAGTCACTGGCTGTCCTATTCACTGGGTATTTGATTAATAAATCAATGTTTGTTATTATTAATGCTGTTCTGAGACATTCAGTACAAAAAAATCAAAACAATGGTGGTATGGAGACCTCCTCTGTTTTTTTATTCTGCAATTCTAAAAACACTTCACTTTTAATTTATTTAGGAGTTGTTTTTGTTGCAAGTGACATGGATGGGAGGACGTTTTGACTGCAAGTCTTGAAGTTGGGTTGAACAGCGATATGATTACTGTGCCGGCGATGGGTTTGAAGTCATGCCCTTCCCTAACATGCTGAGCTAAACTCTGCTTCATAAAGGCAGCTGTGTTGGCTTTTTTGCAGAGCTCACTCATCCAGTAACAATAATAATGATTTTTGCATGTGGTGCTGTGTATGAAAAAATACAAATTACTTGTCTAATGTGTCTGCAAACTTTAAAATAACATTTTTTTTGGATTTTACACTATGTTATATAATGTCAGAGTGATGGCAGATGTATAATTTTTATATAATTAAAAAAGTCTTACATAATAAAAAACAGTTATACATAATCAAATATGCAGTGCATTGTCTATATTGTAACTATTATCTGGCAAAGTATTAAAGGTGTTGATTATTCAATTCAATTCAATTCAATTCATTTTTATATAGTGCCTTTTCACACAACAGTTGTGGCAAGGCGCTTTACGTGGGTGTGTTGTGATACATCACAACATCATTACGACTGAATAATAAAAAAAACAACAAAAAAGGGATTATTCAAGGTGTATTTTGATTTTATGTCTTTAATCTGCAACACAGTTTACAGATTCCCCTGCTTAAACACACCTAATAAACGTAGCGATGAGCAGGTGAGCTGAACAGAACGGGGAAATTTGCAAACTGTGTTGCAGACTGGCCCACAAGGACTGGAATCTGGGAACCCTGATTTAGAGCAATCAACACAAATGACTTTGAAAGTACCTGTCTGGATGGCCCAGTTCCAGCAGCTGTCTGCATTGTTGAGAAAGAAGGCCTATGGTCTCTGCATAGTCCTCGACGGTTTGCTCCAAAACGAGGTGCTTCTTTAGAAGCTTCAGAGTACTGGGCTCGTCCTGGGGAACGATCCATTAGACACAGCATTACTAGGAGCTACACCTGCTTAAGGAGTCGGTAACTGATCATTGATGTTTGACTGACACCGTATTTTTTTTCCGATACACCATAAGGGCAGAATACATCATGTATAGTAGCTTTTGGATATACAGATGCTCCCCGGGTCACGATAGTCAATGTTGCGATTTTTTTACTTTATGATGGTAAATGTTTTTTCACTTTCAGTACATTATTCAATAAATTACATGAGATATTGAACATTGTATTATAAAACATGCTTTGTGTTAATGATATTGTCCAACTGTGGGCTAATGTTCTATGCATGTTTTTAAGACAGGCTAGGCTACTATGATGTTTCTTAGGTTAGGTGTATTGTATTAAAATCCATTTTCGCCTTACGACAAGTTTAGCGGAACGTAACCCCTATCGTAACCTGGGGAGAGGCTCTGTTTCATCTGTGTCAAACACAAGAAAAATCGGTATCTCTGTGAAAGATATTGTCATTGACCCCCTCAACCCACATCTATACCATTGCAGAGGAACCAATGCATCTATCTTATCTTACCTTGCCTTTCTCCTCATTCATCATGTGCAGCTCCTGCTCACTCAGCCAGGCCTCCACTTCAGCTACGTCAAAGTAGTATTGCTGCGCTTGGTACATAGCGTCCAGATTCTGCTGTCTCTGCTCGGTCTCTAGTCGCAGAGTGTCCCACAGGTGCTGCAACTTCTCTAGACTGGCCCGTACGCAATCTACCTCAGGGCTCCTGATGGAACCGATAAGTCCTGCCCGCTCGAGCACATCCTCCATCCGGACCTGGTGTGCCTGCAACTCGCGCTGCAGATTCTGGGAAATAATTGCAAACAATGCAAAGTTGGTGGAGTTATGCAGATCCCACACCATGCTTTTTCTGTTTAAGGGGAAAAAACATTAAAATGGCAACGAGATGTGTTTTTGTTTCCATGCCCCAGCTTCAGTGTCTGCAGAGCAGATAGCAACACGCTCCTGGCGACGGGCATCATTCCTTGCCTGATTCTTCTTCATGAGCTGCTGGACAGCTTGCAGACTGTTTCCGTGCTCCATGGAAGTGGCCATTGGGAGACGCTCTTGGACCCAAAGCTTCAGAAACAAAATAAAAATACGTAAGACATTTAATATGATTATCAGAGTGCAGCTATGCCTGTTTTAGTTACTTTCTCATCTGATTAAATTTTGCATTATTATTCAACAACAGGGGTGGCGCCGGGGGGGCTTGAGGTGTACTGTACCTACCCCTGTGATAGCCATAGCACCCCCAAGAACTATCTGTGGTTTATTAAGATTTTTCTTGTTATTTTTAATGTACGAATACCGTAATTTAACATCTCACCTTGTATTTAACACTGAATGTCACTGTAATTGTCGCAGAGCGGGTACTGCTTATATGCATGCATGTTTGTATACTGTGGAGATCGGAACATTAAGGGGAAACCCTAAAATTCAGAGCACCCCCCCCAAAAAGTCAAACGACCCCATAATGCCCGCAAAAGACAATCGCTTGTGCCGCCCCTGTTCAAAAGCCCATACACCAAGTCATGATGATCAAACACGATAAAATAAAGGTCGAATACAACTGATATGGATAGAATGACTCACGATCTCGTCCTCCAGGTCTCGGGCCACTTGGTGCACCTCCTTGGAAGCCAGCAGGATGCGCCGGCGCTCCTTGAGTGGCTCGATGAGGCGTACGATGCGTGTTTCCACCATAGACTGCTTGTCTGACATACTGTCCCTGGTCAGGGCCTGCTGGGGAATGGCAGCTGCCTGGACCTGCAGCTCACCCACCTCCCTGTACCACTCCTCCATCTGAGACTCCATGGTCTGGACACCCAGGATCAAGACAGACAGTGAAAAAGAAACATAGATTCAGAGAAGCACAGCTAACAGAAGTGAGCGTCACTGTATGTATATACAGTACTGTGCAAAATGCTTAATGGTATTTATCTGGGTAGTATGTGCACATTTGCTCAGAACAAAAAAACACAATATCATATCCGAACATATACAAATTAGAAGTAACATAATAAAAACTAGTAAAAATCTCTTCCGTTCCTTGAGGAGTTCCTGACGTCTTGTTGGATGGCTGGATGAACAGTGCTTCAGCTGCCAAAGCTCCAGCCATTACATGTATTCATTAAATTTCAACACCAGCACATTTAATGAATTCATTTAATTAGTTAAGAATAGTCAATGAGATATTGATTAGCTATACGAGGTGTGTTAGTGGTCAAGTCAAAAAAACACCTGTGTGGACTGGATGATTGCTGAAAATGCTGGGGTGATTTTAGCAGAGGTTTTGACATGGCTAAGCTAGCACACTTTGACAGGCATAATAGCATAGTTTTACACCAACATTAATATCCTTTAAACATCATTTTCTTTTGCTGCCTAAGACTTTTGTACAGTACTGTATATTTACATATAAATCAGACATTTTTCCCATCATTTATTAACCTGCAACAAGCTAAATTCAAGAGAAAAATAGATAATTAGTAAGACAAACCATTAAAAAATCTACAACACCCTGGTTGCAAAAATATGTCCACCTTTTTAGGAAAATGAAATCGCTGCTTTCAAAATCATCAAGTTAGCAACACTTTCCATAGACGAACATGATTCTCATTTATCCCGAATAAGAACCAACTACGCCTGTCCCTGGTTTTCTTAAAACATTTGTGTTCTGCTGGGATAGCCATAATTTGAGCCATTTCTCAAAAAAATTAATATCCATGCTCATCTATATTTTGTGAGGAAAAATACAATCAATCACCCCAAACCATGTGGGAAATTGTCTTATGATAAGGTGAAACAAAGGGTGCCTTTTTGGCTTTGATTTAAGAGATGTACGGCATGAAGACTACAAAGTCCATCATCCAAAGCACCCAACACCCTATTGTGAAAAGTGATGTTGCTTTAGGGCTACAGGACATGGGACATGGGCTCTAGATGGGTCAATGACTTTCACTTTCCAACATGACCCAAAGCAAACACCCAAGTCAACCAAATATGGCTACAGAAAAGGAATATCAAAGTCTCGGAGAGCCTCAGGCAGATCTCGGACCTCAATGCCACAGAAAATCGGTGGACTGACCTAACTTAAATAGACTGTCCTGGGAGATCCCCAGGCAACTTGAAGGAGCTTTAAATTCTTTGCAGCGAAGATAAAACTAGAATCGTCAGAGACATATTAACAGAGACTTTCTGCTGCAGTAAATGTGAATGGTGCTTCTGCAAAGTATTAGTTAGGGGGAAGGAGGTGCATAGGATGTTGTAGGTTTTTTAATTCCGATTATTTATCCTATTTAATTACATTTGTTTGTTACAAGGTCATATTAAAGATGGAAAAATGTATGATATGACTGTTCTTGATTTTTGGCTTTACATCAGAAAATCTGCAGTTTCAAAAAGGCATGTACACTGTTACATCCATTGTATATACATTGTGATCAGTACTCTGTATAAGTCTTAGCCAAAGCCAGATTGTCTTTTAAGCTGTAATAATGTATCTGAGTAGTACGTGCATTACTGCTCAAAAAAAGGTCAATAGCAGAATATATACAAATAAATGGTGCAGTAAAAAGCATTCTGTGCTCCAAAAAGATAGTAGCCTCTTATATAGTGAGAAGAACACAGCTTTGGTTCTCAAAACTTTACTCGAGGTCCATGTATTTGTTAAATATCACCTCCAGCTCACTTCATTAGTTAAATTAATTAGCTGCATGAGGTATTGATTAGGCAAAAAGGCATTTTTTTCTGGTAATATGGGAGGTTATTGATGTATTATGATAATAAACATCTAAAATGATACCAAAAAAAGTAGGTCTACCTCAGTAGCCACTTTAGTAGTCTGAAATCCTTCTAGATGTTGAGCATCTAAATAGCACAGGTATTTAAAAACGGAAGTATGAACGAAAAGTAACTGCTATGTAGTTTGGAAGGACAATAGAAAATTATGTAAGAATAATATTCTTGTTGGATCATTCATTGCTAGCTTATATCATCAATAAATAAACATTTGACCTTCTAAGGTGAACAGAATGACAGCAAACTGTGTGGATTTCGTATGGTTCTTGGGAATTTGTGTAGAAGTCAAAAACACACAATGATTCTAGGTCAATCTCAGAAAAAAAAACAAAAAGAAGGAGAGATGTGGATGTTAAATGGTTAGACAGCAATCAGATGGGAGAAAAGATGGAGCAAAACAAAAATGTACCGTACCCCTCATGAAGTTCGGTGGGTGGCAAGGATACAAACCATAATTTCAGGATAAAAAGGTACTCAAAGCAGTTCATAGGACCAGCATGCTCTAAGAAAAAAATGACATGCATAAATTGTACATATGTTTAGTGATTTGCAGTGAAGTGGTACTATGAACACACAACCAAACATCTGCATAAATCTGCTTCATCAAATAAATTATGTAATGAATACACTCAATAGATGAAACTTTCAGTGTTGCTCACTGTCTCTCCTTTCCGGCACTGGGGGCTGGAATTCTGTCTCTGTTGTGTGTGTTTACCTGTCTGGGCTTGTGTGTCCGTGATGTGTGCTTAGTCTTCCTATGCTGAGTTGGTTTACTACTATTTACTACATTGCTTAGAAGTACACCATACTAATTCAGCTGATGAACATAAATATCACTCGTGCCTTCTTGAATTGCACAAGAAGAATACAGATTCATGGAACCAAATTTGTCATTACTGCCAATATTAAACATTCAGCACTAAATAAGTTTTGCCTATCCACTTAAAGTATATAAGATCAAAAGGAGAAATAAATACTTATCAGTTGGCTAGTAAGGTTCAACCCAAGAATAAGTAGTCTCTAAAGCAGTGTTTCCCAATCTGGTCCTTGGGGACCCATAACCGCTCCATGTTTCTGCTCCCTCCCAGCTCCCTACCAGACGGTCCATGTTTTTGCTCCCTCCCAGCACCCAGTATTGGGAAACACTGCTTTTTCTCGCAGCAAAAACATTTTAAAGGAAATGAAGACCTGAAGTTTCTTTAGCTGCTTGTTGACACTGGTTAGGTCTGGGCTTTGATCAAGATGTGAAAGCTGGCCTTCCAAATGGGACAGTCGCTGGTCCAAACTAGAATAGCTCTGAACAAGTAGGTCAGCCTTGTTTGCTTCAAAGAGCTGCCGAGCTTTAGCCTGGGTGGTGCTTTCCAGGTCCTGCCAACATTCCCGAATCTCCTCCAGCTTTCGTTGAACGATGGACTTCAGCTCAGGCTTCTCCTGAATGAGCTGCTGACCTTCCTGAAGGAAATAAAGCACAGATTTATGAAAAAGAATCAGAAGATATGCTACATCTATAGTGCTACGCTAAGAAATTGTTAACTCATAAGTCAACTATACCAGTACCGGGTTAGGGGGGGTCCTGAAGCCTGGCCCAGGTAGCACAGGGTAGAAAGCTAAGATAGATCCTGGATGGGATGCCAGTTCATTGCAGGGCACATTCACACAGATAATCACACACTATGGGCAGTTTACAAATGGCAGTTCACCTATCTTCATGCTTTTAGACATCAGCAGGAAAACAGTTTTAATGTATTTCATTATCAAAAACACATTTTGGTTTGGTGCATGATTATTACCAGCCTGTAATATGTGTTTTTAATGTTACAAACATATTTGTGAAAATTACATATACAATTGCTTTAACTGACTTGTGATATTTGAGCTATTTAAGAGGCTAAACATTTAAAACAAGTAACTATTTTACTATGATGACATTAAAAGTTTAACATACTACAAAACCATAAGGGATGTGTAATGATTTTTCAAAACGCATAATTTTAAGACTATACAACTTCTGTCACTGTACTAGCACACATTAGCAAACCGAAAAACAGGAAACAAATAATTATTAATGGTAGATCAAATGCACTCCATGGATAATATTTAGTTCAGCCTTGCAGTTTACAGAATATTCTATCTGTATTCTCTCCCCAGCTCTGCGTCTCAGTTCTTCCTGCTCACGCATTGCCCCTCCCTTACTGCGATGCTAGCAGAAACATGAGAGTGTCAGGAACGGTGGATGTTCCAAGGAGCCTAATATGGAAAGTGAATGGTGTGGGGTGGGGTAATGCACCGCAGGCCGACGTGTGCACTGTCTGCAGAGTCAAAGGGCATTCTGCAAGACTGGAGGAAGAACAAAGTTTGTAAGTTATGGTTTTTTTATATACAGTACCAGTCCAAGGTTTGGACACGACAAGCCACCTGCGAAGGAGAGTAATAATGTCACATCACATGACCTGGTCACCTGACCTAAACACAGCAGAAAATGGTTTGGGAGAATTTTTACCAGGGGAGTGAAGAAAAAGTGGCCAATGAGAGCTCAGCATATATGTGGGACCTACTTCAGGACAGCTGGAAAGGCATCCCAAGAGGCCACCTCATAAAGCTGGCGTGGAGGAGAAAGTAGGGTCAGTTAGTCCCTGGAGCAATTGGGGTTAAGGGACTTTTTCAAGGGCCCAATATTGGAATAACTCTGCCGACTCAGGGATTTGAACCAGCAACATTCTGAGTCCCAACTCACATAACTGGCTCCCAACAAACATGTTTTTGGTTTAATACTTTTTAGTCAGTACTTTTTTTGGCATTTTATAGTTTTGATGTATTTGTGTTTATTCTAAAATGTAGAGAATAGAACATATAAACCTCTCTATGGCTAGGTGTGCTTAAACTGTCATATACTATATATTTTAAACATCTAATCATCTATAAATATTCTTACAATATTTCGGCACAACCCTGAAGTATTCCATAGATATGTTAAATCTATGCCAGTGCATAACAGCACTAATCTCCTTGACTTGTCTTAAAATTACTACTTCATAATTTAGAAACCATTTGGAAACCACAGAATCCATTGCTGTCGATTTTATGTCATATATGATGCTCCAAAAAATCCAACAAATATCCTTACAAAATAACACCCATGATTTTCTGCACATTTTCTAAGCATCATGTGCTAAATGTAGTTTATCCTATTCATTTAGATATTGTACTGAATCTCTGCCCCCGTTAACATTTACATTGTTCTTATCCCACAGTTCATCAATCTGCTGCTAATTACATGAACTTGTGAACTCCTGATCTCTGATCTATAATTTCCCTCGAAATGCCCACATCTATGTCAATTGCGTGAAATATACCGCGTTCCATCATCACTTCATTCACCTGCCGATTTCTAAGTCTTTCTCTCCATCCAGCCATGGGAGTTCTGGCAAGAAAATGAATCCCTCTCAACTGACAACAAAGATACCCATCGCAGAATGGAAATGCCGTCACATGTAGCCACTTGTCCCTCGCAAGAAGATGCAAAACTCCATATCAACAGAGGATAGTGACTCACGGCAGGATGAAGACGGAGTACATTCAGTAATTAGAACAGCCTGGAAGACTGAGAATGTTCTCTCAACTCCTGAGTAATAAATACTTCAGTAATGTCTTGAACCTGCCTAAGTGTTCCTGCATCTCATTCCTCCTGTTGACCTTTCACTTGGTGGTATCCATCCAAGCTTCTGGCTGTGAGGGGGTCTGGAGCCTATCCCAGGCAATACTGGGCACAAGGTTCAAAACCCTACTATTGGTTTGATATTTGGCACAAAGTTTTTATTTATTTTTTCTACCAAGCTACTGTCATCAAATTCTATACTTGATCAAGGTTATTACTCTCTGTATCAGCACCAATGTACTCCTGTGGTCAGATCCTTGTCTAACAGGATAAATGTGAGTCTGACTTGGGAAAACCCGTATAATGTCAAATTATATTCTTTTAAATTGTCTCAAACAAATGACACCCACTAAGAATGTAAAAGCTGTCTAGTTGACAGTGTTTTTAGGTATTTAGGTAACGGTCAAAGTGATCACCAAGCCAAACCTAAACGTAACCATGGCATCACTTAAGTATTATTCAAGAAATGTAGTACAGAATTTTAAAACAGACTATTAATCACCTTTAGTTTATCAGTAACAATAATTAAATATGAATTCTTACACAAAAATTAATACAATCATTAATTCAAATGAAGACATGAAATTTCACAAAATATATCTGTGTTTATAACTAATTTAAGCTGCCATTTTTTTGCTGTTACTTTAAGAAATTATTTTACTGACAAACATCTACTGCAGTGTTTCCCAGTCCGGTTCTCAGGGTCTCTCATGGCCGGTGCATGTCTCTGCTCCCTCTCTGCTCCCTGCCTAAACGTGGACTGTCTGTGGGTTCCGGGGGACCGGAATGGAAAACACTGATCTACTGGCATGTTTTTAAACTCATAAGCAGCACGGGCTAAAGCTTGCAATGTGGTTTTAGAACATGCAATTGGAAAAGAGATTCAACTGAACCAAATTTAGGTGTATATGTGAAACATGACTCTAATGATTTTCCATAGCTCTTGCAGTGTTGGATACAGGGTTGCAGTGACCCTGTATCCTATCCCAGAAAGCTGAGTGAGCAAACGCCTTGTACAGGATGCCAGTCCATTTCAAGAGACAAACACAAACACATGTCAATTTGGAGATACTAATTCATGTAATCACACGTGTTTTAGATTTTTTGAGGAAAGCAAGCAAGCACTTTGGTGCCCTTTTACAAAATTGTGTTTCGTGATTCTGATTTGACTAAATCGTTTAAAAATACTCACACACCGTTCACTCACATTCACACCTACGGACAATTTGGCAAATCCGGTTCGCCTTAGCATGTTTTTGGACTGTGGGTGGAAGCTGGAGAAAAACCCCACGATCACACTGGGAGAACAAGCAAGCTCTACACGCACAGAGCAGGACCAGGAAATCAAACCCAGGTCTCCAGAGGTGTAAGGTGACTGTGCTAAGCCTGGAGGCCGGCATGCCACGCCAACTTTAAACCTACTTCATTTAGATTAGATTAGATGGACAGTGTTGATCCCATTGGGAAATTCTTGTGCATACAGCAACACGAATGTATAGACCACAGATAAATATACATGGAGCAAAAAATAATATATATTAAAAAAAGCGGTGTTATAAAATGCAAAACATTCATTAAAAAGTCAATGTATTACATCTAAAACTGTTAATAACTGCATTATATTTACCATCCACATGAGTCAAGCTTCTTCCTATTCAGTAAAAAAGACTATGCAGCTCCATATGTTCTTAAAAAATATAAATATTTTAAAAATATGTGAGGTGCGAGGTGCCTTTAACATGCAAATATTCTCCCGGTATTCAGTTCCAAATGCATTATCCTACCTTCATCGTTAAATTTATTTGGTTTAGCACAAACTGTGAACTGTTCATTGTTATTTCAATTAAACTAAGGCAATCCCCAAAACAATTTAACAACATTTTAAAAGTGATCAGTTCTGTCTGTTTCAGTAGTACAGTTCTTAGTATTTTTGAATAAAATGATAATTGCTAAAAGTAGAATACTTAAATATATTTCACAATTATCACACTGTCTACAGTCATTCTTTATTCTTTTGCCAGTGCGTGTATTCATGGATTGCCTTTATGCATATAACACACTGAGATAAAATAAATGTTAAGGGCTTTGGCTAGGCAAAGGGGAATGTGCTAACATAGACCTTTCTTTATTTAAAATATAATTTTGATATTGACCAACTGTACTTATATACTTAAATGAAAGAATGTATTAGTGATACCTAAATGATAAATTAATTAGTGACTGAAACAATTAGATAATTCTTTAGCAAACGATTTAATGAAAGACTTCATTGAACCTTTCATACTAAAAAAACACTATCTTTATGCCACGTCTATAATTTAACGATCGTGCCATTTGTAAAAGGATACATTATTAAATATGCTTTTGTAAATACAAACTATGAAGCAAAAAACTCATGTAAAGGACCTACGTGGTGTTGAATATAGCTTGTTAGCTTTAATTCCAGGCTTTATAAAGTGGGAAGAATTAATACTGGTAGTTTCCATAGTGGGCTACTACAGGAAAACCTATGTAATGAAGCAGAAATAATGAAGTGATTTTTAATGTACAGACAAACAGTAAAGTGTAAAAGACGGCCAAAGGTTAGCATGTCAGCTGATATCTGTAAGCAAAAAACGACGCCAGTGAGATTATAAACCTTCTGACATCTGAACATAATAATAACCTCAAATGTGTTCTTTTAAAATAGTAATGAATACAACTCTTTCTGTATCACATGCCAGGCCTAAATTAGCAATGAACTAACATGAAATTATGTTGATTTTTAATATGCCTATAATGTATATATAACATAGTGTGACTGTACGTAGAAATAATAAACCCATTAAAAATTTATGAATACAAATAAGCCTGATGTGAAAATATATCATTTGTACAAGCCATGTCGGTTAAATTAGAAATCTTAACGCCATTTGAGACACTGTCAGCATTCTGACATTGTTAAAACTCAACAGCAAATGTGGAACAATAGTGAAGAAATCATGTTATAATAGCAGTTGCCAATTTGTGCAAAGTGTATTTATTAATTATTAATTGTAAACATTTTAAAAGACTGAAATAAGATAACTGTGTGTGCCCTATGATGGACTGACATCCTACCCTGGGGGTACCCCAGCCCTCTGTGACAGCAATATCATAAATGATCCTTAAATGCTTTACTACATGTGGAATATTTGACAGTTCTGTAACAGGCCAACTTTGGACTGTGACCTCCCATGATTAACCTATTTTTTTGTTCCTTGAGTTTTTTTAGCTAGGGAGTTGCATGGTTATTTTATCCATATCTCACCAACAAACAGCCTAAAATGTTAACCCATATGTCCAATATGGATGTTGAAAGAGTTTTGTTACGACCTGCTATCAGCATGCATAAAACGGACAAAATCAATATATTTACAATATGCATGTATCTAGAAGCATGGATCATAAGGCAAGAAACATCAAGCAGACAATTCCACAGGGCACTTATACAGACCCATTTTGCTCCAAAGCAAAGAGACAAACTGTGGAAAAATCTTATTTTTTCGATACATAAGGAATGTTTAGCATTACTAGTGATATGACAGTGAAAAGTGTTAGGCTACAAAAGTATATTGCCAGAAATAAAACTGAAACTAAAATCTTAGATAGCGAGCACTGTGAAGCATCACAGACTTTGCAGATTCCTGTGTATCCATCCATCCATCCATCCGTCCGTCCAACTTCCAACTACTTATTACAGCACCCACTTCATGTAGGATAATCATGTAGGATAGTTTGATGCCAATTCACAAATACAAATGCAAATAATACATACAAATTCAATTCCACATATACATCCAGATTATGTTACAGATTAAATTATGTAATCATAAACACTCTGTTTTATTGCCACCACAGGATATTAAAACTGAAACTGAAATTTGCTTTACAAATCATAAAAAGCTGATCATCGACTTATTTCAGAACTAGTGAACAGCCAAAAACACATATTTAGAATTTGAATACGAAAGGGACTACATCTACTTTTAAGGCACGAACTGCTAAAGGTAGCAGCCACTGAAAATGAAGTACTTTACTTAGTTAAAATAGTTGAATAGTTCCCTTTAAATATTAGCCATATTGCTACTTTTTGAAAAGCTTAGAACCTAATCATTTTTATTACATTCTTGCATCAAACCATCACTTGTCATGCCTTTTCATCTGGGAGACACATGTCCTACATATGACCCTCCACTCTTATTCATTCAAAGTTGCACTAACCTTCTCAATTTTCTCCAGCCATTCTTTGTTCTGAGCGAGCTCAGCCATGAATGCTTGGTGTTTTAGCCATTTCTTGTGCAGCTTCTGCGCTTCGTCCCGCGAAGTATCACGAGCCATTAGCATCTTTTCTGCCACCCAGTCGCCAAGCTAAGGGACACAAAAGACAGGCGTTATAAAATCGGAACACACACATATCACCAGCACCATCAAAGATGAAATTACGCACCTCAGCACCCAAAATAAAAGCATTAATGAACCCATTTAATCACCCTTATTCATTGTATTTAACAGGAACACTGTATCTGCCATATCTTCCATATTTTGGTAATGTTTCCATCGTCTTTCCAATTGAACAACAAGGCTCTGCGCCTAATTACCAGCAATGTTCAGCAGCGACACCCAAGTGAGTTTTCACAGGCCAGTGCACGCATCCTTATGTTAAACCTGCAGTCCGATTGCGTAGTAAACCAGCAGGCCATTCCAGAAGACTCTGACCCCAAGAGACAAAACAAGGGACCGAAAACACTGGAGAGTGATAAAGACACTTTACAATCCGTTGGTTAATAAAATCCACAGAATGGCAAGCGAAAGGAAAACAAAAATAAATAGAATCGTCGATGTGTGACTGTCAGCCTTTTAGCCACAAGGTGGGATGACATATATTCCACATCAAAAAAGGAATAGCCAGGATGCTTTATATTCTTCGCTATCGATGCTGGGGAAAGACGGAAGAGAGGAAGGAGGTGGAGGAAGGAGTGGGTGGGGAAATGATAGTCCAGAAGATGGAGGATATCAGCCGAAAGGACTTTGTGGAGAGCTCAGAATGCCAGACGTCTCCTTAAGGCATCAAAACACACGTCCCAAAAATGTATTTTCAGCTGTACTGAAGCCATCTTGATTCTCTGCCTCCATTTTTCTGAGTCAGTATTTCCCTCCGCCTCAGCGTTAAAGCCGTATGCTGCAGTCGCTGCCTTTCAGCATCGCCTAGCAGCCCTCAGTGTGTAACCAGCCCCAGTTTTCACTGCTACTGCAGTGTCTGAACAAAGCAGGAGTGAGCACACACACAGAGAGAGCGAGAGAGAGAGAGAGAGAGAGAGGGAGGGAGGGTGGGAGCAATGAATCGGAGAGAGGGGGTAGGGGCAGTGAGATTCTTTTAAAGATAGAGGAAGCCTACATCTTTCCTGGGTGCCGTCAGGGACAGACACGCTGCACTTACAATTACTGTAATCTGAACAAGAACAATAGCACTACATATGGCAAAAAATGCAATTATAAGCAAACCGAATAAGAAACAAAGAAAGATGAATGAAGGGGTAATCAAATGGCAGACTTTTATTATTAAAAACAGGATTGCGCTGTTTCTTTTTATAACGACTGTTCTGTTTTGACAGAGCGCTACAGGATCTCAGTACCTCAGTAATCACAACGACCTAGAGGTGCCTTTTCATTACAGCTCAGCCCATCATCTCATTAAAGGCAATATCTACATTTTTTTATGACTCAACATAACTCCAAATTGACCTAAAAGGGAAAAAAAAAAGTTTTTCCATCTTCAAAATTCAGACCTTATTTTCTCTTTACTATGATAATAAATGTAAAGGAATGCGGTGTGCACTGCTAGGGATAAAATAATGTACGTAGGAAGCAGTAGCATGTGTGTCTCTGTGTGTCACCAATACTGCGTTTGTCCAATAAGCAAACAATTTTGTTGGCTTGTCATATGTTTTTTTTTACTTATAGTTGTAAGATTTGTACAACAAGGTGGCACTACATACAGAGAAAAAGTGCAAGGAAAATGGACGTTCCTATGCTGCAGCCAAAATGCATTTATTTCAGGGTAATTTGGTGAGTAAGCATGAAACTCCTTTGTTTGCAAAGTGCACCACAGGACAATAAGTAGTGCAATACACACAACAGTGTAAAACAGGAATTACAAATGAAGTCAGGGAAGGAATGATTCTTACTGATTTGGTCTATCGTTACACAATTTTCATATATAGTTTAAAATAAAAGTCATAAAAGAAATAAAATTTTAGCAATAAATGCTTAGTTACCTAGAGGTATTTATTCAGAAATGTATATACAAACATTAGGGACGCTTGCCTAATTGTGAGTTGCACTCCCATTTGTAAAAAGGACATTCTTCAGGGCATGGAACTCGAAACAATCCAAAGGGATTTTAACCCATGAAGACCTGAATTCTTCCCACATTTCTGCTAAGATGGATACTGGTTGATCTTCAAATTATTCCAAATAGCTTATTAGGTATTCAGCTGGACTGAAATCTTTTTATTGGGTGAGCCTCTGGACTAAGCTAAATTCACTGTCCTATTCATCAAACCATTCCTGGATAATTCTAATATTTTAGCGTGGGGCATTGTCCTGCTGACAGAATCCATTTGCAGATGTATGCAATGCTGCTTTCAGGAGATTCAGTATATGAAGACACAATCCACACCATCATACCACTAGCACCAGTCAACAGTGTTGACACATAGAATTATGGATGCATTATCTCCTTTGCATTTCTTTTATGCCATAATACCTGTGTGCTGGATCAATGTTTTTATTTCTTAGCCCACCGCAATAACAGTTTTGTGTTTTTGGAAATGCAGCTCTGTAAAGTTATCAGCTGCCTTGCCCTATATGGTATGATGAGTTCTAGGCCTTTTGTGTGTGTTTTGGCACTAGTGTTATATCCTCCTGAGACCCAAGGAAAAAAGTGTCCTTAGATTTTAGGTTTTTTGTCTTTGGAGGAAATAAGACATCTTACAATTTAGATTTGTTCAAAATTATTTTTATTTTTAATTTCACAGCATGTTCTCCTTAGTGTACAACAGGAATAAATATGTTTCCTTACATCAGTGAAAAGATAGATGCAAAAACAAAATGTCCACTACAATGGGCATAAATGAATGGGTGGGATCTCAGGAGGATATACTGGACAATCAGATAAATAACTGTAGACTGTCTTTTGCTCTGCACAAGTTGTGTCTATTTCCTCTGACCTCTTTCGTCAATGATATGGTTTCATTATTGGCTTGTCATCGACTGGAAATCCTTCGGGGTGTGAACATTTCAAAGAGACAGAGGTGTTATGAAACCCAACCATGGTTGGTCATTTGAATACAGACAGCAAATTCTCATTATGGGTAAGCCAGTAAGAGACTGGGAGTTATATTTGGCATCACTATGGTGATATAGAAGTAACAGCATTTTCTCTGATCCTGCCTCGTCCCTGTCTCAGGCTTCCTCAGGAAACCACATCCTTCATAAATTCACTCACAACACCTATACACAGTAACTTGCTGGGGAGGGTCATCTGGGGTAAAAAAGAAGGGGTAAAGACCTGTCCTTAACTGCTATTTGAGTGGTCTTTCAAGCCCAGTGTATGTCTACACTGCATTACAGCATATTATTTTGCTGTTCAATAAGCCATTGTTTAGTGGAAATGAGACTCCTTTAAGGGCATTCCTTGCATTTCCAATGGACAATGAAATGTGAGATGTCACTGCATTGGCAGGGAGTGTGTGTGAGGAATAGAAAGCTATCAGCTAGAAATGGCTGGGCCTTACTCCCAGGCATCTTGAACAGAGGTGGTCTCCTCTGTTCTGGAGAAGCATGGCTAAATCACAGGTTCCCGAAGTGGGAGTCGCAAGATTTCCCAAGTATGTTTGTATAAATTTTAAAATGTGAAAAAAATCCATTGAAACCATAACCACAACTGATAAATCTACTGTACCAAGAGGAACAAAATGTGCCCCCTCCCACCCCAAAACCACGTTGGCAAAATGGGGGGGGTTGCAAATCTCTGGTACCATTATTTTGGGGGTCGTGGGATGTTTAGGGACCCATGGCCTAACGATTATATCAATCTTGGCTGCGTCATCTGACTTGATACAAGGTTTTGGTTAGTCAGGTTCTTTGGAACACCAGAAGACATTGTTACAGATGGAGGACCACGCCTGAGGATTCACATTCTGGGTATGATAAGCACTCTGTGATCATGAGAGACATACCCTTAGTGGTCAATCCAAGAAACTGACTGCATTCCAAGACAGTACCGCTCCTGCAATCAGTCGGAATGGAGTCATGATGTCTTTTGGGCAGCTTATATCCAGAATAATCTAGTTCATACCAATATTGATAACATCAATACTGATAACACAGTGACTCCCTTGTCTATGAGAAAGGGAGATCAGTACTGTCCCAGACAAGTAAGAAATGCAAAGGAAATTCACAAGCCACCACTGTTACCAACTCCCTTGTTCCACCCTGGACAAGAAATATGATTGTCCTTTACCCCCAGCATAAATGTCCATTCGCGATTATAAAATATATTTACACTTGTAGTTGCCACTATTATATCAGATTTCACATACATTCCAAGTCTCCCTGCTCAAGTCAGATTTTTACAGCCCTACAAACCTGCCTTGTACCACTGCTGAACTTCCTCCTCTGGAGTTAGTGAGGAAACTGCATACTCAGTCCATACTTTGCTCGACTACAGGTACGACTACAGGTACGACTACAGGTACGACTACAGGTACGACTACAGGTACTGCAGGAATGGAGGCT
>JAODJW010000036.1:7227293-7248718 GCA_026777045.1 Hyperopisus bebe | reverse complement strand
CGACTACAGGTACGACTACAGGTACGACTACAGGTACGACTACAGGTACGACTACAGGTACTGCAGGAATGGAGGCTCCTTATTTTTAAAAAGGGGGAACTAGCGAGTGTGTAATAACCATAGGCAGATTTCACTTAACCTGCCAATGCCAGGGAACTGAAGCGGAGACTCTTACGCCTGTGACAGTGGTCCAACTATTGTCCCTCACACAGCTGCGTGAATGTGTATGGAAAGGGTGCATAACTGCATGTCCTGATATACTGGAGAAAGTATTGCTGGGATCCTGGGCTGCTAATGATTTGATTTATATATGAATACAGTTATAAATGAGTCTGCATATTTGGGACAAAATCAAGGTCATGCGGGGTGGGTTTTAGCCTCTGGCAAGGGTACATTTATCCCGACTCCTGTTTGTCATTTTCTTGAGCAGGACTTCGGCTGCAGCTGGAAGGGTGTCTGGTTTTGCGAGGCTAGAGGTGACATTACTGCTGAATCGGCTGAGCTCGTTCAAGTTTATTATTAAGGTGTCACCTGGTTGGCTCCCAAGGCAGCTGTTTTGGGAGCATGTCACACCAGGCAAAGGCCTCTCGAAATACACAAGACTTACTGGAAAGATATTTTCTTGCCGGCTTGGGAATGTCTGTGGCTTCAAGGGGTATAGTTTGACCTGCCACCACTGTGACCCCCCACCAGAAAAAACATCCACAAGAAAATGTAGCTATAAATGCAGTCTAACATGTAGGAGTTTTAAATAATTACAAACGGAATTCCCAGTGTTTTGGATGATGGGGTTATGTAGTGTAAAATTTTCATTTCCAGGAGGTGGATGGGAGGGTTACTCATGATAAAACTCGTTGTTGTTTAAAAAGTCTGTTTCCATTTTTTGTCATATGCAATCAACACCCATCATCATCAGGTGTAAAAAAAAAAATCATTTATTTTTGGAAATTAACCAACCCCGCTTAAAGTGCCTTACAGTCCACCTGCGATATTTAAAGGGATACTGACCGTCTCGCCTTCCAGGAATAAGGGTTCAGATCCCACTCTATGTCGGTGGAGTTGGCTTGTTATTTAGGTGCCATATGGGTTTATTCCAGGCCCCCGTCAGCCTTAAGAGACGCAGGTCAGGCTAACTGGCATCATTAAATTGCACGTAGCTTGTGATGGTGTATATGTATGTGTCCTGCAAAGGCCTGGCATGGTGGCCTCTGCTCCCTGTGATACCCCCCCCACCCACCCCACCCACCCATCATGAACCTCTGCATGACAGGCAGTTGCAGGATGGAATCTTAGGGGATGCTGGTTATCATGGTATCATAACGAAGGGCTGTGTTTATTAATTACCGTAGTTCCTGTGACTGCACCAAAAAAAAAAACAACACAAAGAATTATACATGTATCACCTCTTCTTTTTTCTTTGTTCTGTCTTCTTTATTATTTCCTATTCAGTCTTCACGCTTTTTATATTTCTTCATGTAATTATCCAAAATATATTAATCAATACTGCAATTAATCACTTGGATAACTCACATTTTGCCATACCGTTGCCTGATGAACTTTCTCCTTAAGCTAACTATTGTAGATGTTATTCTAATTAATCAATAATTAATTAAATATGGTTAAAGTTAACTATAGTCCCAGAGAATTTCAGTGATCACAGCAGCGCAGGAAGCTTTGAATGGCCCCGGAGTCATTAAGCGCCAATGATATTGTCTCACTCTCAAGTTTAAATAATCTCAGTGGACAATCTATATGTTTTAGTGTAGTTATGGGTGTATATGAGTTCTCATTGTATGTTAGCTTTCCTTTCTCACAAAGTACCCGACATATCATATTAAACCATTACAATTGTATCCAATGCACAACAATGGATTTTCATTGGCAGCAATCCAATGATGCAGTAGACGATACATGGTAACTCTGCCTACAAAATAAAAATGACCCCAATCACTCTTTCCAAGAGTTATTTCAAAGAAGAGAGAGCAGTCATTTCAAAAATATTCTATGAAATAATCTATGAATTATCATTCTTGGAAAGGCAGGATCCGAAACTATATGCCGCATATTAAACTTTGATCAATTTTAGAAATTCACACTTTCCTTGATCAATAATCTTACTCTAAACACTTCTTCTACTTACTACACGTGTGAATTATAGTGTTAGACAAATCAATCAATCAATCAATCAAAGAATAGTATACGCTTTCAGTTCAGGCATTATTGAGGCTTAGGCTAATCCTAGACTGATTATCATACAATACATGGAACAGAATTTTATGTAAAATGTAGTTTATATCACACAAAACATACTTAAAATTCTTTCAGTGCTGCACTTGCTTTTGTTTCCTATAAAAATTATAAGTAGTTTTATTTACTATCTGAATAAATGACTAGTCATCCATGTTTATCATTATTTATTTTAAAGACATTCAAAAGTATATGAATATTTATATTTATAATTTCTAATAATCTATATCCGAACTGCAATTAGTAACAAAAATATATTTTTATGCTTATATTGGACATGTCCAGTGTAAGCATTTTTTAGTGACACAAGCCAAACAATTACAGCAGTTACAAAAAAAGGCACCGCATAATATTAAACATAAAACACTCGTACCTATATCCCACGATCCTGATCAAGAAAGGGAGTCAGAGGATGGATGGATGGATGGATGGATGAATGGATGGATGGATGGACTGAGTATACCTATACGTCTGTGTTGGACTGGTGTAAATGTACGATCTGGTGATGTGTGAATCTGTTATTAGCCGGCAGGAAATTTTAGAGCAGTGTTTCCGAACTGGTGGGTCGTGACCCAAAAGTGGGTCATGGAGTGTGCGGTTAAAAAAAGTTACCCCCCTGTCGCCACCCCCTGTCGTGACTTAATGACCTGGGAAAAATGTGGGTCTTGAGGTTAAACTAGCTGAAATTGACTATTTCAGGATCGTTCACCACTCCGAATTTTCTGGCCTTCAGTAAAATCTGACTGGAGTTCTGGAACAACTCCAATTAATATTTATTTAAGTCCTTGTTGCTCTGTTCAGATTAACATATTTTGTCAGACAAAGAAATTTACTGTAGAGCCAAGCATTATCTCACATACTGGAGAACCAATCCAAAGAGTGATGTGGAATTAATCCATCCAATTAATCCATTTTTTTTTACCTGATTTTAAATTAAGAGCTAAGCTCCAGACCCAAGTTACAAGACCGATATTAGCTGTTGAAAATCACCAGAGACCTTGGAAGAAGACAGACCCATTTAGGCTTACAGCAAAGTATTTGAACACGCATGTTATGGTGAATATAATGTCTACTCTGACCATCATCTACCGACACTGGAGGTGATGATGTAACAGGCTATGCTAGCAGACTGATTGCCACTGTCTTGACCAAGGAAACTTGTAATATAAGAGAATTAAGATTTCAGTACAGTATGACCAGAGAAGTCGCTAGATCAATACAATAAGCAAGAAGGATATACCAGTACATCAATACATTACGAGACTCTGTCTAGAGGTCCATACAAATTGCCCATAACCAACTGAAAGTGGCAAGATTTAAGAATTATTTGCCATAGCAAAACCAGTTAATTGCCAAAATTCATGTCAGAATGAAGTCCATGGAGGAGAGAGAACAAGATGCATCTGCATGGAGTAGGAACAGGGCTATTTAAGTTACACTTCTGTGACTGCAGTAATGGGAAATGCTAGAGTTGAGAGCATGGATGAACCTAAAAGAAAGACCCTTTAAATGCTTTTGCTAAGGTTGCATGAGGTCCATATAAGATGGCCACGGTCTTATCTGGGCCCATTTGAACTTGTACAGTGGTTAAGATAAGCACATCCTAACTGAATGCTGAAAGCGTCTATTCAACCTCCTCTCATATCAATAATACATGTTGGTGTTCTCTAGCTCTAATTTGGAGCAAATTATCATTATTTGCATTGGTGTCACGGTTATAGGTATGAGAGGCAGAGGATACTTATTTTTTTATTGCAATATTATTTGCTAAAATGTATTTCATATAGAAAGAGAGCAATTCCTTTAGGTCCAGATATTATGGAAGGATGGCAACTTTTACCTCGTCATGGACACTTCATGCTGGAAACCTCATAAGGAATATACAAATTCAAACAATTATCACCCAGTAATTACATGACTACATCATCCAAATTTGATCTCAGTAATTACATGACTACATCATTCAAATATGATCGCATGTTGGAGCTGTGAAATATTTATGTGACTTGAAGCTAGTTCTTAGTATCTGATCACCTCTTGTCTCAGGTGACAAGTGTCTGACTGTTTACTGTAATTACTGTGCTCCAGTGGAATATCATTATAAAAGACAGCAGCTTCCATCTGCTACTTGTTTCCAGTGCATAGAATTCCGCAGCAAAACTAAAATCATGTGCATGACCTGTTACCTACCACTATTCCTGCCACAAAAAAAGTTTCTCCAGAAAAATTCAGGACTATCCATTTACAATCCTTTTTTCATCAAAACTGGAGTTTTGAAAGCAGGAGCACACCCATACATAACATAATATTCCACCTCATTCATACATGTTGTGTTAAATGTTCTTGAGGCATTTTGCGGTTCAATTTGAACATCTTCCAAGCGAGGATATGCAAGTAGCGAATGCTTCTGTGTGGAATTTCCAAATATTAGTTTGCTCTGTTCTAGTGTCTTGGAGGTTTTGGGTCCTATGTGTTCGGACTTAATAGTTGTCATTATGAAAACAACAATGCCCCCATTTTATATTTTTACTGTATATATTGTATGTATTTTGTGTACATTCTGCTATTGTAAACCTCTGCCACATAATGAAGAACATTTTTTACTTCATAAATTGATTCAGAAAAAAATCTATAATACATAAAGTACAAGTATTGATGAACAGAGATTAAACATAACGTCAATTAAGAATACAGAAGTTGTGTAGTCTCTTCATACTAGCAGAAATGCCGACTAACAAGATAAATAAGTGTAAACTGGAGTATCGATAACATGAAAGTCCTTAGCAAAGTGTCATTATAATGAAACATCAAGTTAACAGAAATGCTGAATACTTAAATCAACAGAACATACAAACTCCATAGCAGAAGGATGCTGCAGCAGAACCTAAAATGCAAGGCAAAACCAAGACGGTTTAGCACAACACTGTCACCCTGACTATGATAAGCAGCTGGAAGATGGAATGAAAGATAGATAGATGGATGGATAGATATTTCAATGAGTCTTAAGTCTGAAGTCTTAAGTCAGTGCCACCCGTTCACTTTGTTTAAAACAAGATGCCCAGTCCATGCTGATGAAAATCAGCCGCGTAACATGATTCTACCACCATCGTACTTTACTCTCTTACTTTTTCGAAGTGTGGGAAGTGCTAGATTTGTGCCACACATCCTGCTCTGGATTTTTGCTAAAAAGATGTATGTACTTCTCATCTGACCACATAATCTTTCCTCCCCACATCGCAGCTGAGTCCGTCATGATTTCACGATCAGATGAGCTTTCAAGGAGTTCTTTTTGGCTTACGCCTCCTTTGTGCTGCTCTCGCAAACTGGCCAATGTTATGGAGAGATCTTGATGTGGTTGAATGATGCACCTTTATCCCACTGCCAACCACTGAACAGCTTCAGAGCGACATTAAAATGATTGCTGGCCTCTCCTGGGCTTCTGTTTGTATCTCCTTGTTTGCACTGAGAGTTTTGAGGGACAGCCTTTTTAAAGACGATGTCTGGGTGGTTTTAAGCAACTTCCACGTTCGGATAATTGAATGGTGTCACATTAACGGATTTTTAGTTTCACTGCTTTGAAATATAAATATTGCAGAATACTAAATTTTAATGTAGGTAATGTAGGTGGTTTGCAATTCAAGAAAAGGAGAGAATTGATCAGGAGTCTGAATACTTACAAGTTTCCATTTCATTGCTAACAAAAAGCACTGGCTGTGTAAATTGTCACATATAGCAAAGCATTATACTGAGCTTCTAATTTTTAAGCATATTGTAAATATAACAAATGTCTTTACATATTTTATAGAGATTCATCCCCTCTGCATAGTTAAATCATTCAAGAATTTTTCCAGTAACAAAAAATAAAAAAATGCATGGTAAAGTCAGCATATTTAAATGATGTTACTAACTACTGCAACAACAATCACATATAATCATTAATGCAATACTCTCCATGATCTAGTACCGAAGTCATATACAAAAAACTGCAGGATGAGTATTTGACCATTTCAAAATTATTTTGGCTGCACCCTCAAGTGGATGATGTAAGCTATTCTTCACAGAATGCGTGCCAAAGAACTACACAGCAAGTGGTCTGAGTGGGATTGGGTCTATGCAGACTCATACATCCATCTTCTAACTACTTATTCTGGGACAGGTTGCCGGGGGGATACTCTGGATGTGATACCAGATACATAAACACGCTCACACATACAATGACACTACATGGGCAATTAAAATGTCAATTAGCAATTAAACTGCATTTCAATGACTAGGTAAAGAACCTGCCACCTTTCACACTGTGTTCATACATAAGATTTGCTTCTCTGTTACATGTATAATACTGCGGTTTTAATACACTTATATAATTTCTATGCATTTATACAGAAATCCATGGACATTTAATAGATGTATATGAATCTGAAGAATCACCTATGTTTTCTTATGGCATGAATTAAGCATCTTTGGAGATCAGCATCCATTTTATCCAGTTTTCCTTGTAGTACTACTGGCGATAGTACAGAAGTTCCATTGTTATAATGCTTAACAAGTATTTTATTCTATTTCCACATTTATACCGATTATTACAGTTTTATCTGGTACTACCTGTAGCACCATACTACCTGTAGCACCATACTACCTGTAGCACCATACTACCTGCCAGCTATGTATACTTTCCTGGTAGAAAAGGCTGCAGTAGTACATGTCGCTTTCGCCTGCTAAATGGTTAGATCCGATCTGATCCATTTGGAAGATACACTCTGAGATATGCAAAGTCACCGAGGAAAAACAGCACGATCATTTTCACTCTTATTAATCCATGTGCATTCAATGACAGGGAGCTACTCAGCAAAGCACTTAATTTTCATTGCTGCTCAAATTCTATTCAAATGTTATTTAAGTGCTATGCATGGTACTATTATCAGTAATAATAATAATAAGAAAAGAAGAAGAAGAAAAAGGAGAAAATATTAATAAGTTATTATTAGTAGTAGTAGTAGCAGTAGTTGTAGTAGTAGTATTATCTGAAAATGCAAATCACAGAAGCTTTAATAGTTGTCATGCCTAAGCGTATGATTTACAATTTAACTTTTTACACTTGGAACACAAAAAGGGAATGAGATTTGCATAGGTCTGAGATACAGCTGTAGCCACAAACCGACATGTGAAATCTAGCAGGTCAGTAGCTAGTAAGTGAAAGGGGCCAGAGAGAATACTGGGTTCATTCCAAATCACTTCCATTAAATACATTTTCACTGAGATGTTGATGGTAAATTTAAACAGAAAATGAAAGAAACGTGTAATGATGAAACTGCAACTAAACCTTTCTCTACGTACTGCAAAGTGTGTGCTTCTTATCATACCTTATCATCATGTGATTTAAGCACAGTTAATTTAACAATTTAAAGATGGCTTGGAAATTGGCTCTGTAGGGCTGTTATTATCAAATCCTGAGCTTAAACTGCTACATTCCTCCATCCAGACAAATGACAAGTCAAGATGCTTCCATTTTATTACTGTAATCTTGGTTTTTGCTCTGCCATGAATTTGATTGGAATGACCATAGTTTAGGGAGCAATTAGCATTTGTTCTACAATCCCTATCTGTATCCACTGAGATGTGAAATACAGTCGACCCGTCAACGCATAAAATTTTTTGGTTCCCTTGGTGAGCAAAGTGAAAAGCGACAAGTGACAAGAAACACGAAATGCAATGATCACCGCGATATATCACGTGAGAGGTCGCCGTAAACACGCTTAGTGTCCTCCAAAC
Organism: Hyperopisus bebe; assembly: GCA_026777045.1. Taxonomy (NCBI): domain Eukaryota; kingdom Metazoa; phylum Chordata; class Actinopteri; order Osteoglossiformes; family Mormyridae; genus Hyperopisus; species Hyperopisus bebe. The sequence continues at coordinate 7,240,699 of JAODJW010000036.1, read as the reverse complement.
CAGCACTGTATATACATTTTATGCATAAAGTCCCCAAAAAGTTCCCCATTTAATTTCTTATGCCAATCCCGCCATATATCAATACTGCGACTGGGAAAGCCGCGACCCACAAAGGTCGACTGCATGGTACTTCAGAAGAATGAATCAAATGTAATTCAGATGCACCCACCTCATGGCAGTCTTGAAGAAAACTCTGTAACTCCCACTGTTCATTCAGTTTGTCAAGCCATTGCTGAGCGAGGTTGCGGTTCTGTGCTCCCCTGTGCAAAGGCAACATAGTCGAGTCAGTTTACTCTACCATTGACTTGAGGCCTTTACAGAACTATACAACTTACAACACAGAAACTGTGAAAGTGGAAGTTTCAGATCAGCAAAAAACAAATGCATCTGCAACTCAGGATAGGCTATGATTCTAGAGGCAGGGAAAACTCTTTGCAATTCCTAATTTGCATAACCCCAAGTACGGAATTCGGTACTGCAGAGTCACCCAGGTCACTCCATTTTCCTTCTTTTTTTTTTGCTGGTGGTGGGGGGTGGTTATCATATCATATAGTTTCCCTTGGCATCCTACACACCGAGATCTTTGTTCTCAAACTGTTTCCCTTTTATTTTCAACCCTTTTCTGCTTACTTTGTTTTAATGCTTATTACCCCAAATAAAGTTATGGTTTATGTCCCCCATTCTCATCTCACATGGTTCTGTTCTGTTCCTTGTGTAATTACTGAGGAAATGTAGCCCTGTGGACTGGACCTCACCTGTTGTTGAGGGTCTGAATCCGCTCTTTGATTCGCTCAGAGTAGATATTTCCCTGTCCAATCAGACTATCCCCAGCCTCAATGACAGCCTTAATGCGATGCAGGTTGAGCTCCATGGTGGTGGTGAAGTCCTTGTGCTTCTTGATGGCAGTCTCAACTGTCTCCACTGTAGTGGGCAACTCTATATGAGCTAGGGATGATTCCTGGAAAGACAAGGCGTACAGTTATTTTTGAGAGATAAACAGGATCACTATGGTGGCTTAGGAAAGAGCGGTGTTGGGCTATGTGCCTTCCATGCATATAGGGCTGCGCTGTTGGGTTGTGCTTCTGAAAGCTTGAGTTGTCCTTATCTAGAGAATCTGTAAAATACGAGTGAGAAAAAAAGTCTGAAAATCCTGAGGATCAGAAAAAAGATTCAGCAACCCAGTTAAAGGTTTTTGAAAAATCTGGGCATGAAAGTAAAGGAAGGCGGAGTGAAGGTGGATGACTGCCACTGTGGAGGCCCTGGGGTAGACCCAGTAAAAACAGCAGACCTCCGAACCTGAACCCAGAGCTCTATTGCTGAGATAGAACCACTACCAGCGATGAGCAGAAGATAATGAGAGCAGAGAAAAGGACCCAATTCTTGTGGACGGAGGAGTCACAACCTTCGAGCAATTCTCGGCTGCAGAAGAATAGAGCAGAAATGGCCGACGTTAAGAGACAATCGTGTGAAGCAGATATTCATTCCTGTACCTCGCAATAATCAAGGCGAACAAAGCTTCAGAGACTCCACTACTCTATCCAATGTGAAAAGCAGACGGCCGTCTCTGGGGGGATTGTAGGATTAGATACTTAAGGGGGCTGAATCCTCTGATGAAATACGGGATGCCCTGCCTTCCACTGTAACATTTCCCAAACAGGGCTGGGGTATACCGGGTATTCTGATGTTTGCTGTGCCGGGAACTATGATATATCTAAGCAGGCTGAGATAAACCCCCCCTCCAACATAGGATCTGAAACCACCTATAGGCTGTCTTATGATCCTGCAACAGCACAAAAACTCCCTCGCCTGTGTGAGTGAAAAACAATTAATTTAAACCAATAACCTAGAGTACTACAGCAAGCCAACACCAATTTCTCTTTGTCGGAATCTATTATTGAATTTTGAGATTTTGAGTACTGAAAATCAGTTTGCTGAAGCAGATTCTGATATCAAGGGTAGGCCTATAAGCCTTGCCTATATTAAACTGTAGTTGCTTTCATGGTTTAGTGGTATACAAAAACTCTGAATTATACCGATACAGAAAGGGTGAACTACGTTATTTTATTACAGCTTTTCTTTTACAGACCTTTTAGGCAAACATCCATCAAAAAGACTCAACAAGTAATTACATTCCATATAAAATAATAAATTCCCTAAAACTAAATAAGATTCAGTTTCTTCTACAAGAAACACCTTTGAATGGCACAGTGCATGAAAATTTAAAATGTGAGTGGGTTAGTCAAATCTACTATTAATAATTTTCTACATTTTCTAACTGAGTATCCATCTTCCGCATCCAAATCTTCCATTCACTACCAATTTGTTATCCAAGTTGTGGATAAGGACAAAATGCGGTGATAGTTAAAGAAGGACTGCTTGATTTAAGTAGCTATAACGGGTAATTTCACCTTTCTATTCTCTCCAATAACTAGATTACAGTAACTATGTCACCAGTGGCCTTACCGATCTCCTGTGTGGAACTGGGTCTTTTAATCCAATGTTTAAAGATTTTCATTTTGTTTATTTAGCAGATGCATTTGTCCAAAGGGACCTACATTTTACAGAAGTCAGTGTCAGACAGGCCCTGGGGTATTCGGGGGTTAAGGGCCTGGCTCAAGGATCCAACAAATCATTCTCCCATCCCCGGGATTTGAATCATCAACCTTCTGATCACAGGCACACACCACCCCCCCGCCCCCCCCAGACAGTACCATTAATTCACATCAAGCTGTATCTTACATTGATTTCATCCATCTGTCCAGCTACATGGTCCATTTGGTTAAAAATGTTAATATGGGATCAGGCGATGGTGGCTTGGAAGATACATGATTTTTCTGGCGTTTCACCCAATTAAAATTTCATCCTTTCAAAATTTTCATTTACTTATATTGAAAGACTGCATTTTTCCCTACTTTGGTAATGTAATTGTTGTATTATGTCCCTGGAAAGCTTCTGGCCTGAATCCTTTGTAAACATGCCAAAGGCCATAAATATAACAGACAAGAAAGCCCTGCCCCCATATCATGGTGATCAAGCTGATGGAATACCTTGGGGAAAAATAATTTAGTACCCCTCTTCTAGAGCAGTGTTTTCTAACCTAGTCCTTGGGGGACCTCAAGTCGGTCCATGATTTTGCTCCCACCCAACTCCCTGCTAGACAGTCCATATTTGGAGTTGGGAGGGAGCAAAAACCTGGACTGTCTGTGGGTCCCCGAGGACCAGGTTGGGAAACACTGCTCTAGACTTTGCCGGTTGCACAAACTATAACTGACCACTCAGAACAGCTCGAAAAAGCACAAAACAGACTCAACCAAAGAGAGAGAAGAACTGCTGAAGCAATTCTCCAGGCCCTTGTGAAGCAAATCTACCTCCTAACCCACAGATGATTTGGAAAACTGGGAGAACAGGAGAAAAATCACGAGCCTTCATAAAGGGTAACAATGCTGTTTTTCTTCAGTCATACTTACTAGAGATTCTCAATACTGTAACTAAGTCAAGTCTGATTAAGTCAGACAGATCTCATTGTAATTTTGCTTCTGTACTGGGGGGCTAACAGAACAGCACATCTGGTCTTGGTGAGGTTTCATAATATTCATGAAAACAGGAACTCAATACAGCTTAATGTATCAGCGAAACAAGATATCACTCTATCAAGCCTTCTCAGCAGCTGTACTCTGTCATTTTATCCTTTATAATGGGGAAATACAAACCAAGAGCGCCATCTAGTGGGGGGTCATAAAATACAGAAAATAGTTCATGAAACTTCATTGGTAGTGATGGCCAAATGAAGCTTTATGAACCACTTGCTGTATTTTCTGACCCCACTAGATGGTGCTCTCTGTTCAAAAAAGGGCTCAAAGCATGCCCCAAAGCAAGTCAAGGACACCATCTAGTGGGGTCAAAAAATACAGCAAATGGTTCATTTAGTTAAAAAAAATATGCTTAATGTAAATTGAATTAATAGGGGTATTTCCTAATGATGACCATGGTTTCATTTGGTCATCATTAGGAAATACCCCTATTAATTCAATTTACATTAAGCATATTTTACATCAACAGCTGGTTTTTCTGCTTCATCAAAGCTATACCTACTTTCTATAAGGTATCACCAAATATAATGGTGCAAAATCAATGTCTTCCTCGTGTTTGGTGCATTTGTTGACTACAAATGCTCTAGGGGATTTCCTGTATGCAAGACTGGTTCATGAAAACAGCCAAAATGCCCAATGTTTTCATTGCATGGCTAGCTGAGAATGCACTAAAGAATAGTTTAATATCCACCATAACCGCTGACAATGGTCAACAAATAACACATAACAAACAGAAATGGGTCATTCTCCATTTGGAGTGGGAAACCATGTGACAGAGGCTGCAAGGCTTAAACTCATGCTTAAAATGTAAGGTACAGCTCCAAGAGTCAGCATGGACCTTGACATAGCTGATGCATAAAAACACATTTCCTTCATGATTTGGTTTTTTATTTTTATCGCGTTTCATAATTGCTCTAGGCCTGTAGATCAGCTCATCATAGGGTTTTACAAATGCATCGATGCATCATAATCAATACAGATCAGAATGTGTGATGAACCATCTTTGCACTACCCTCAACACCTTATGTGCGTAACTCGTATAAAACCATGCAGTACAATATGCTCCATATAAGGCATATTTCTCCACAGAATGTTTATATGTCTCCTGTCAAAAATGTAAAACCAATTTTCAGCTATTTATGGGAGTGTACAAATGATACAGCCTGTAAAAAAACTGTCTCTGATCCAAGGGGGGTGTACTGATTACAGTCCATTCAGTCATGTGGATTCTTGGACCTATACCTGAGCAACCGCTTGAACACTGTAATGTAACACCACCTGCTTGAACACTGGAATGTAACACCACCTGCTCGAATGATGGAATGTAACACCACCTGCTTGAACACTGGCAAGAAAATCTATCACGATCACATAGGTAGTTGCCGAACCCTAATCCCACTGGGAAATGCTATTAAAAGTTTGGGCAAGTCTGTGTATAGTTTCTGTTATGCTGGAAACTTTGTTTTTGACCACAGCCACTGACCACTAAATGCCTCTGCTGCTCCTGTAGGAATATTTTCCTACCTTCAGGGTTATTTTCTATTTCCCGAAGGCATAAATAATCATGTAGAATTCTTACCTGGTTGTTTAACAAGGACTCTGCTTGCTTGACGTCCCTCAGGAAGAGGTGGAAGATGTGTGCCTGCACAAGCACCTCCCGACGGCTCTCCCACATCTCTAACAGTTTGTTCCAACCTACATCTAGCTTTTGTAACCACTGCTGAAGGGCAACATAAGGTAAGGGTGCCTCCTCAGTCTCGAGTAGGTCGTTGACGGCCTGAAGGCGCTCGTAATCCTCCTCGTAGCGGCCTATCTCCTCCTTGAGGGCCGCATGCCGATTTATGAGCCGTTCTGCTTCCTCCAGGGAGTTAGGTAATTCCTCTGATGCAACCGTCGTCTGTGTTTGCACTAGCCAGGTCAGGAAGCCATCAAGGTCCTGGATGAACTGCTGTAGTCGACTAGCCACCGTTAGCGAATCCTCACAACCCTGTAGTGTGCATTTCAGCTCTTCCCATTCCACGCTAATTTCTTCAAACTGCACCAGCACCTCCATAGCCTGGTCAGGGTGGGTTGCTGCAAGCTCTTCCGCTTCCTGTTGCAAATTGATGAGCTTTGGCTCCAGGATTGACAGGGCTCCCTCCATGGTGGAGAGCTTGCGCTGCAAGGCCAAGACGCCCCCAAGGTCACTCCCTGCATACTGCGTAGCGTCAATGGCTTTGCGCTTTTCTCGGATCTGTGACTTGATCTCCGTACACTCCAGCAGGTAATTCTGGATGCGGAGAATGGAGTTCAGGTGGTCTTTCTTTTGCTCCACCAACTCTACAATGCAGTTCCACCTACATGTATAAAAGACAACATGTGAAGGCTCTCACATAAAAGGTTTTACAGCTACTGCATCAGAAGCAATTATAGTATTTTAGTATAAGCCCTAAAAACTGATACTCATTCTACTCCCTTGAATGTATGCAATACTAAATTTGCCTTCATATTTGTGACTTTGTAGCATGTAAAATGGAACATTACATTACTGTCACATAACCTGTGACCTGTGGAACAAATGTGGAACCCAAACTATAAGATGACATATGCAAACTAATATGCAAAACAGTTTAGGCAAAAAATATGTAAATAGCATTATAACATAACAACTATGTCCTATTTGCTCTAACTACAAAAAAATCTGAGTCAACTTCTTTCTTTTTCAATATTTTCAATATTGCCATCCTTGCAACTAACAATACATGCACCTTGTTAAAATTTTGCAATTCTTGCATTAATTTTTATTTAATAAATAATAATGTTTTTAATTCTCTTATCCAAGGCTACAGAAATTTCCATCCAATACAGTACTGACTATCCAGTACAGGGCTGTGGTGAGTTTAGACCAAATCCCAGTAAGCACAGGGAAAAAGGCAGGGGATGCCCTGGATGAAATGGTAACCATCACAGGACACACACACACAACACAGGCAGAAATTGACCTAACAATAATGCACACACACTTTCCAGGGACAGGAAGGATACAGCACCAGACAAGCGATATTTGTCAATGCACAGAGGTTCAAAAGACCTAGCAACTATTACACCTGTCTGGGCTGAACATCAATGTCATTTGTAAAATTATTGTTAATTGCACAGCAAAGGCTGGCAGCTTACTTACATAATAAAACAATTCACTCCTGTAAGTTAGTGTGAGAACTTCTATCATCACATCATCACAGAACATTATGTATTTTCTTTTCAAAAGCAGAAAACATAGATTTGGGTGGGGGGGGGGGCAGTTCACTATATACATCAATCCAGAGTTGGGCGGTATGACCAAAAATTTCAAAGTTATATCGGTTTCACGGGTTTCCAATGGGATTTGTGTGTGTGCGTGAATGCTTGCCTGCGCTGTAGTGGTGCTGTGTGTAGTGCGAATGAGGCGAAAACCGCACTGCTGGTATCAATAATGGTGAAAATGAGTATCTAATCAGATACTAATTTTTAATATCGATTAGTGTCTGAGAATCGATTTTTGACAACCCCAGTGTCTCATTATTTTCTACTCCAGCGTCAGCTATATCTTCCATTTCTGCTGTTTAAAACAAGGAATAATTAAGGTACATGTTTAGTGGTGCAGCAGTGAAAAAGGTCCCCCCTTAAACAGTTTCTAGCTGCGCCACTTTCCGAATGTTGTGTAGGTTATTTAAACCGGTACTGCGGTATAAGAAAAATTCATATCATAACAATACAAACGGTTTTCAGTATGAACTGATACATCAATCCATCAACCTTTCTTGACGTTTGTTTGGTCGTCTGATAAATCGCCCTCAAGGGTTTCCTTACATCTCCATTATTTGTGGCTTCCCCATCTGTGATCCTCTCTATTGCCTTGCACACCCCAGCTGTGTCTACACAGGACTAGTCCTGGGATAAAATCTCATTTACACATTTTGAGGGGGGGCACCACATGCTAGTGTTTCCTAACAGGTATTCAGTAATTACTTCTTGCATTATAATATACGCCATTTTTTAGTATAGACCAACTTCATTCAACTATTTAATATTCTATAACTTCAGTTTTAACTACACACACACACACACACACACACACACACACACTGTAATGTGCAAAAAGTTTTAGCCCAAGAAAACAATGTTTAAATGATCTTCATGTTGGTGTCTGTCAAAGTGTGTCCGCTTAGCCATTTCAAAACCTCCCCTAAAGCCACCCTATTTGCAGTCACTCGACCACTATCATAGCTCGTATGGCTAATCAATACAAGGTCTGCCAGTGGTCAAGTTGCTGCAAATGAGGTGACTTTAAGAGAGGTTTTGAAATGGCTAAGCTCATTTCACTGACTTCCTAAAGAATTTACAATGAATTAATTAAGTGTGCTGGTGGTGAATGTCTCTAAGGAGAGGTTTGGGAACTGAAGCGATATTCTTCTAGCCATCCTTCAAGATATAAATTAACTTTTGGAGAATGGCAGAATTTCTTTGTTCTGTTGTGTTACTCTTAATTTCTTATTATATCGTCTAATACTGAACTGTGTTCTTGAGCACATATACTAATGATTGCTGAATGAAGCTTAATGAAACATTTTCAATATTTTTTGACCCCCACTAGATGGTTTGCTTTGGGGCATGAACAGAGCCCTTTTTTAAATAGAGAGCACCATCTACTGGCTTCAGAAAATACAACGAGTGGTTCACGAAGCTTAGTTTTGCCATTACTAACATATACGCTTACTACCCACATAAATAGCTTTAAACATTTCTTTCGAATACCTAAGACTTTTGCAAAATATTGTATACATACAGAAAGATAGCTTACCTGCCGTTTAGGTGATCCTGACAGTGCCGCACCTCGTCAGAGCTGGGGTGACCCCCATCCAGCAGCTGCTGAACTATCTGATTGACATCCAGGATCCTTCCCATCAGGCTGTTCATCTCTTGATCCAAACTCTCAAATCTATAATAAATCCCCCCCATATAAGAATATACCAGACCAAGCACATCTCTTTTAAAGTATCTTCGTTAAGAAAATTAAACTCCCATTATAAAATGTAAATGCTTATTCAACATAGATATATTAATATTTGACACAACCTTCTGTGATTCCCCAATTATTAGTACATACTTAAAATGTATTAATACATACTACAAAGTGTGTGTATGTGTGTGTGTGTGTGTAAGGGGGGTATTTTCTTTTGCATCTCTAGAGATTGATTATTTCATTAAAAAAAGTGAGCCTTTTTTTACTAATCATTTTAATAATTTAACAAAACAGCATTGCAGAAATTGTGGTGGTCACATTAGTTTAAATATTTCACTTACGCGTATGATTTTGAACCCTACTTCTAGGTATGAGTCAGACATGACGGGCACGTAGTGAGTTGTACCTGTGAGCCACCACTTCTACATCTTCTAGCCGTTCAGGGATGTTCATCTTATTTAGCCACTGCTCCTTCTCATCAATCCACACCTCGCAGGCATGCACCTCGCTGAACATGCGGTACACAGCCAGAGCATCCAGGAGCCACTGCTGCCGCAGCACGGATACCTCAGCCACTTCCGTATAAAGTTGTTCCACCTCAGCCATGCGTGCCTGAACTTCCTCGAGGTCACGGTACTGCAAGGTTAGCCCCACCATATGCTTGCGCAGGGAAACTACATGTAGCCTATGTTTCTCAATGTCCTCCTGCACACCCCGATGCTTCTTCAGTAGGGACTGCGTGGAATATTCATCATGGCCAAAGTCTTCACTGGACACCAGCCGGTAAGTGTCTTGCAGCCAAGCGAGCACGTCGTCCGTTTCGACGTTGAACTGGAAGAAGTTGAGTGCATCCTGTAAAAGGTTCAGCCGATGGCTTGCCTGCTCTTCTAGATGTTTCCATTCGTCTTTTAGTTCCATGATCTTCTCCTGAATTTGACCTGTCCCAATGGTCTTATGATTGAGGAACTGCTTCGCTTTCTTCATTGTCTGTTGCAACAGCTTGCGTCTACTCAGCAGTTCGCCTGTCAGGGTCTTATGCTTGTGCAACAGACGCAACACGCTGCTCAAGTCTTTGCCGAAAGTCTGAGCAGCCAAAATGGCTATCTTCTCGCGAATCCAGGCCTCTGCCTCTTCCACCTCTTGGAAAAAGGCCCAGAGCTGGCGAGAATCCTCCAGCTCTGACCTCCGCTTAGCAGCCAGCTGCTTGAGTTCTTCTAGGCAGGTGGTGACGTGGTTAACTCGATTACAGATCACCTGTGGGTCACAGGGCTGATAGCCTGGAAAAATAAGTAAACTGAAATTCAAACACAAGCATGTAGATAACTATGAGCATAATATAAGCTTGGCAAAAAACTAGTTTATTCCACTGTTATATTTCTATATTTGGGCTGGATGTTTAAGTGTCAAACCACAGTCATCCATCCATCCATTTTTTGAACCCACTTGTCCTGTTCAGGATCACCAGGGATCTGGAGCCTATCCCAGAGGCTACGGGTGCAAGAAATCACATTCATTCAAGTTCTGCAACATGCATTCACATGGTGTGCATGGGAGGGTATTTTCAAGCTTATATAGTTCGTTGCTAGTCTAGTTTTACTACAGTTTTCATATGTCCTCGTCATACGTGAAAGTGACCCAGCACATAACTACCAAAGATACTGAAAATCAAACATAACTCCATTGAATTGTACAGTTTTAATCTGAGACTCCTGGGGAGGTTTACAAAGGACACTTGAGTGGGATGCTTTTAAACAAATACTGTTATCCCTCTAAGAACAAAAAGCACACTACAGTATGTGTATAGATTCATTAAAAACAAAATGCATGCAGGTTCAAAATTTTAAATACTGGCATAAAGATTTTTGAAACTTCTGTTTAAACATGACAAACGCATTCATACATCAAAGTTCACCCATCCTTGCAGAAAGTGATAATGACAGATTTGTCAATTTTGGAAAACTGAAATAGAATTGCCCATGCATAAACCTCAGCTTACATAAAATATATATTTGAAGAGCAATCATTTTTTATAGGGGATTTAATGTTATATTCATAAACTGCTACATCACCTTTACAACCACATGCGTGTCTGTCATATTTAATGAACCTGCAGGTAAAGTTGGGTAATTCAGCTTCAGAGAGTACAGGTCCAGACCGGGATTTTGTTTCAACCAACCAGTTGAGCATAAAAAGTCACAGTCACAGAGTATACAACTGGTTCGTTGAAACAAAATCCCGGTCTGGACTTTCTCTCTGAACCTGAATTATCCAAATCTGCATGTGGGACAAGTCCTTTTCTTCATTAGCCTACAGTTTTATTTTGCTCTCCAAACTTGACGAATCAGCATCTGTCTTCTGCATAAAAAGGCTGACTGGATGCCACGTGCTGTGATCACGCCTGTCACCAGTTAACAGGATCACCACTTAAACCATACCGCCGGCCTCAAGGAGCGCTAAGGAGACACGGCCGGCGAGTGATTATTACTTCCGTCAGGGGGTGGAACAGTTTCTCTTTGCCAAGTTTAAAGCTGGGAGGCAGCCAAGGGAGGAGAAAGAGGGACGCAGGTGTGTGTATGGGGAGTGAAAAAGTGTTTACGAGTGCGGGTGACCGCCCTGAAGAGAGTGCCACGTTCTACCTGATGACAGAGTGAGGGTGACCGCCCTGAAGAGAGTGCCACGTTCTACCTGATGACAGAGTGAGGGTGACCGCCCTGAAGGGAGTGCCACGTTCTACCTGATGACAGAGTGAGGGTGACCGCCCTGAAGGGAGTGCCACGTTCTACCTGATGGATTATGACAGAGTGCAGGTGACTGCCCTGCTTCCTGAGTCTTGTTTTGTGCAAAGGTGGGTAATTCAGATCCAGAAAGTTAAAAATCCAGACCAAGATTTTGTTTCAACCAAATTTTATCCTTTCTGGACCTGAATTACCCACCTCTGGTTTTGTGTAACGATCCTCAGTTCAAGGAAGAAGAATTTCTAAACTTTGACCCACCTCCAGAAATATAATTGGTGTTAAACTAAGCACTTATATTTCGCTGTTTATTTATTTGGATGAGACTGATCTGATGGCACCTGGATTTCACTTAAGCGCCGAGTTCTTGCTGTTTGCTGATTAGTCAGTCTCCTATAATCATACATGTGTCACTAATGTTAATGAGAAACAGCTGGATGAGTCTTTCAATCAAGGAAACAAACCAGTCAAAGCACAAGAACTGAGCAATTCAGCCAAGTGCAGGAGGCTTTCAGTTCTCCCTGACATGAAGTATCTGGAAACCCTAGTTCAGAACATTCTGTGTAGAGTTTCCTCCTACAGTCCGTAGGCATAGTTGGTGTCTCAGTATTGCCTGTAGTGTGTACTGTATATTCAGTAACATGAATAAATTGAATAAACTTGTGGATTTTAAATTAAAAGTATTAAATGAAATTCCAAACCTTGAGGCACTAAATTATTAAATCAAAGAATATCATCTTGAAATGAAATGCTATTTTGTATTGCATACACTTGATTATTCTTTGTTTGTCTGCCAAAGCAAAGAAAATGTTTTTGCAGGCAGAGCAGAAAAGATGTAATACTGAGCACTACAATCACAAATGTAGTCCTTTTGTGCAGGTGCCCGTATCACAGAGCTGGGTTTTTGGATTAGCAAGATGACTTGTCGGATTTGAGGTAGTCTTGGTTAAATATGAGTAAGTGAAGAAAAAGTCCAGTTAAACTGGGGTACCTTAAGTCTGACAAGTTAGCTAGCTAACCTACAAATCTCGCTTTGTGATACAGATCACTGGTATCTAGTGTTTTATTGGGTTTTGATACCTTTACAGGGCATGTATGTGCCTTTTGAATGGCTCTTTTAATGGTTTACTCAGTGCTCGTTTATGCTTGTTTCAGTTAGAGACCACTTCTTTATACCTTATTCCAGTATCCAGCACATTATTGCATGAGGGTGATCAATAAAGACATCCCCTGGTTCTACACTGCAAAAAATCAAGCAAACCTAGTTTTTTTCCAGAATTAACCACAGTAATTCTCATCTAACACTGTAAATTTTAAAGTTCTCCAGCACCATGGTGACACCTATAATGGCCTACTTCCTGTTGGCAAAAGAGATAGAAAAATCAACCTAGGAGCTATTTGTTTAACTCTGAAAAAAATACTTTTTATTGTAAAGCATACCTCATTTTTAAGTACCAAAATGACTGAACTACTTCCACTGAAATTTATGGACAATGTAAGTAAGCTGAAGATCAACTTGCTAGTAGCCGGTGTCTGGTGATATTTTAATACAAAGCATTAATAATATTATTTTGGGCCACAATATTAGTTATTAGCCAATAAGACATTCTAATAGTTGTCCAGCTATATAAAATGATTGAGAGCCCCATATCATCTTGAACTGACATTAAAAAAGTTAAAGAATGTAACTTAAGGTACACTACCTCAGTCAAAAGGTTACACCCTGAACTGCGCACAAACTGCGCAAGAACTGCGCACGGTCAGGTCCTATTTCTGTGAGACTCTTTGGCAGGCAGGCCTCCAAGTCCTTAATGCTGACGGGACTAGGACCACTGACTGCGAGGTACGCAGGTGAAGCAGCTAAGGCAGGAGTCAGGCGCCAAGGCTGCGATGGGAATCACCAAAGACAAGGTCGTAGAACCAGGCAAAGTCAAAGGGGCAGACAACACTAAGGCAAAACTAAAAAACAGAGAGCAAACCTAGAACGTCTACATTTAAAGACAATGTTGTAGAACTATGCAAAGTCAAAGGGGCAGACAACACTAAGGCAAAACTAAAAAACAGAGAGCAAACCTAGAACGTCTACATTAAAAGACAAGGTTG
>JAODJW010000036.1:7212367-7227193 GCA_026777045.1 Hyperopisus bebe | reverse complement strand
AAAGGGGCAGACAACACTAAGGCAAAACTAAAAAACAGAGAGCAAACCTAGAACGTCTACATTAAAAGACAAGGTTGTAGGACCAGGCAAAGTCAAAGGGGCAGACAACACTAAGCCAAAACTAAAAAACAGAGAGCAAACCTAGAACGTCTACATTTAAAGACAAGGTTGTAGAACTAAGCAAAGGACCAGAAAACACTAAAGCCAAAACTAAAAACCTGAGAGTAAAACTAAAAAGTGTGAATTCACAGAACCAAACAGTAACACTTCACCTGAGGGGGCACAAGTAACTCAGTTACTACTCAAGTAGAAATCATGATCAAATACAGTAACTTCATACAATACATTAACCGTTATAACTGGGATGAAACAAATATGGGGTCAGTACGTAACTCACACTTATTATCTGGTTAATTAATAAATAAAGTAAGAGTATACTACATCATTACTTGTGCCCCTCAAGTAAAGTATTACTGAGCCACACAATACAAGAATCAAGAAATCACACGCCAGAGCAAGAGAACCAAAAGCCAAGATGTATATTTGTTGATGGATATTTTGATTATATTCTGAAACCATCTGGAGAAGGCAGAAGGCAACTTGTGAAATGGATTCTAGTCTATATGTTATATTGGCCAGCATTTGCAGGTCTGAGTAGTGAATGCTGGTTTATGGAGATCAAATGGAAGTAAGTAAATATATTTAATTTCAGCTAAAGAAGGCTAATGCGATTTATTGTATTTTATCCTTTTACTTTTCATGCAATTCATATGACATCCCAAAGTGTTAAAAGTTGGTTAATTGTTCACAACTGGTCACAGTGTTTCACTAAATAAGGAACCATACAGAACCAACAATGCTGTTCAAAGTATTAAAACAAAATAAACTCAGTATTTTAAATGATACTACATTATATTTATGTCACATGGCTGCTAGCCATTCACTATGCTGTGCATTTTAGCAATCAAGTGCACATGTTTACAAATTCTGCTGCCTTATGTCATTTTATTTATACTGATAATATAAGTAATCATGATAAACTTCACAATCATTAAAGAAATACATCTCTAGTTTAGGGCCGTATAAGCAAATAAATTTAAATATATAAAATGTGTAACTATTTAGATAATATCGTCAGATTTAAATGTGCTCAGTGTTTAAATGTGTCCTATTGTATGGATATAGGCACGGATTGCTTCAAAAGCCGTTTCATGCAAAAATACTTTACCTTCAATGGTGGTAAATTTGAGGGCAGCTGTATTGAGCGTCTGGACTCTTTCTGCCTGCACTGTGATGTCGGCTTCCTGGAGACTGTGCTTTTGGAGCAGATCATCCACTTCAAGCAGATGCTTGCCAAAGTCTTTGGACAGAAGTTGCATCTAGATTCAATAAAACAAAATTACATTTTAGATGATTGTACTATATACAGACATTATATTAAAGGGGGCATATTATGCTCATTTTCATTGTTCATAGTTTTATTTTTGGGGCCTACTAGAACAAATTTACATGCTTCAATGTTCCAAAAATACACTAGTTTTCTCATCTCTATTCACCCTCTGTCTGAAATGCTCTGTTAGAGCTTTAAGCCCCACCCCCAATGAGTCCAGCGTGCTCTGATTGGTCAGCTTGCCTTATTGGTCAGCTATATAACACAGTAAAGGAAAGAGAAAAATCGGAAAAGCATGATTGGGCCCCTGTAAATGTTTTTCTACTTTTGCTTAGGTTAATCTGTATTGTAATACATGCCATTCTGTAAATACCAGTATCATAATATATGTGGAAAAAGTTAATGCTAGTTCATAATGAGAAAAATATATACTGGTTTGGACCAAGATCAGAGTTCCTAGGCACCTGCATGTCCTCCATCCAGTCGATCATGTAGACCATCTCCTGGAAAGTCTTCTGCAAAGCCAGGTTTTTTTCCAAACGTGCTTTTCTTGCCACCACCAGCTCTTTGAGAAGGGCCCATTGGCCCAGAATGTTCTCCTTGCGTGCCGCAATGCGCCGGTTATCGTAGTATCCCTCCGCCTCCAGCTCCGCTGCCAGCTCCACCACCACCCCGATGCGTTCCTCATACGACGAAATGTCAGCCTCAATGGCCTCATGCTTTTTCATGGCTGCTTCTACTGCTGGGAGGTCGTAGCCAAAGTTATCCTGGAAAATAGCCGGGAGTGGGATAGGGAATCAGTCTCCATAAAATATAATGCTGAATCTTCTATGCCAGTATTTCCTAACCCAGTCCTTGGGGACCCCCAGACAGTCCACAGTTTTGCTCCCTCCCAACTTCCAGCCAATCACGAACTCCAAATACCTGGTTTGGGTGTGTTGGGAGCAGAGAAATGATCAAAAATACGTCTGGGGAGGTTCCTGAAACCTGGGTTGGGAAAGACTGTTCTATGCTATTTATCTGTGCTTGTACTCACAAATGTGACATAAGACTAGAACAAATGGATCTATTGCTCATTTATTTGTTGTAAAATTAGCCCAGAAATATCTCTTATGTCCAAAAAACAATTTTTGTCACGTTATGATTTATTAATTTATTAGTGAATTTATACATTACTTGTGATGTCAGCTTCCTGGAGGCTGTGCTTCCTGACATTAGACTTACCTGAGATACAAGTCGCTGGTTCTCATTTAGCCATGCTTGTCTCATAGTAGTTTTATGGTCAAAGCGCTGAGCAAGAAGTTCCAGTTTCTCCTGCCTGATTAACTCTGTCCGCAGAGCTACACCCCTTTCATGCTCTGCCTTTTCCAGTCTCTCCCACATCTGGCCAAGAAGAAAGGAAAAATAACTCAAACAGCTAATAAATATCACAGGAAAAGGTTACTCCACAACCTTGCCCAGGATAAGCAGTTAGAAGATGGATGGATGGATGTAGAATACAGTAAGTTTTCTTATCCTCTGCACTGACATGCAATATCCTTTGATAGTCTCTTCAAGTAACTGAACGGCCATTTAAAAGTCTTGATAAAATATTATTTCTTAAAGTGGCTGAATATTTGTGGCACTATTGATTGCATGTACAGATTGTGTTTCTACAGGTCCTCAAATTGTTCATTCTAAATTGCCCAGAGATTGTATTTGCATGCGGTTGCGCATCCATGTGTGCGTGAGAGCATGGACTCTGAAGGCCTGCATCCCAGACACACGCCATATTGCTTTCACTTCCAAATTCAATGTCAAACTCGGTTTCCCTAAAAAGTAACGTGTGCCACAGTTACTACTGGAACACTTGTTGTGTTCTACAAATTTCTGCTCCATCATAGCGTGACCATACAGGATAAGCTTCTGTACTAAATGGCACATGTTCCATAAGCCAATGCATCAGATAGTTCTGTAAAATGAGTTTGGGGGGAAAAAAAACTTTTTTTTTTCTTGTAAAAAATGTATTTCCTGCATTGCTTGGTGGGCAGGTCAGATCTACATTTAGTCAGCACATCCACAGCCATGTCAACCCAAAGGACATCCAGCCTCGCCTGACCCCTACATACACCTGTGCTACATACTGTATTAAACTAAGGGCATTTAAAAGCCCCCCAGAAGTAAAACAGCATCATGAGGTATAAAGGCTGCTCACTGGGGAGCTGGTGGCAAGTTGTGGCTCACTTGCTTCCTGAACTTCTGAGCATGATTTGGACTCGGTGTGTGTGTGTGTGTGTGTGTATGTGTGTAGCTTGTTATGACCCTGATTCCTGGATTATGTTTTTGTGCTTGTCATTCCTCACTGTGAATCATTAAACCCACTTGCTCTGCACTCAGCTGTTTTAATATTTTACTAAAATAACCAGGCCAATCTTTTTTCAATCAGCCAGGCCGATATGAGCCTAACTAATTAAGGTCCTCACCATCAGAATAAAGAACATCTGTGATTCGACAGAGCTCTCGCACGTCCCCTAAGTACAGTGCACGCGAGTTCACCACCAGGAACGCACTAGATACATGTACATCTGTCTTGTGGATTTTCACCAAACCACGCACGTGATTCTTCACAGTTCTTATATAATCTTCAGTGGATAGATGAGTCAAAAGTATTTGGTGATCTTTTTATATCTGGCAATTGTCAAACAACAAAAAGTACGTAAAAGTGCACAAAATAAATGGTGGCAGGTATTACAAGTTGTTTTCATGTAACAATGTAACTTTTTGATTGCTGCTTGGAAAGGGGAGGGGCTTACTGAGTATTCTTGCTATTTCCCACCTCCATGGTTGGAGGTTTGAATCCTGCTCTGCATGTGGGGTTTGTATCTTCACCCTGTGCTATGTAGGCTTCCTCTAAACACGTAGGTTTCCTCCCATAAAGACATTCACTCCAACTAAGTGGCATCTGTCAGCTGACCCATCATGGACTGACATGCTGTCCAGGGTTCCCTTTGCCAAGGCAGAAGGTCCCTTTCTGGCCTTCTCTAGGATTAGTAATAGAAGGAATGTGGTGAAATGCTTTGATTTAAATTAGATTTTTGATTTACTTAAATAGTTCCCTCAAAAATGACACATTATCACTTTCAGAGGTAAAGAACCAGAGTAAGCTACTAATGTGAAGAACCAGAGTAAGCTACTAATGTGAAGAACCAGAGTAAGCTACTAATGTGAAGAACCAGAGTAAGCTACTAATGTGAATAACCAGAGTAAGCTACTATCCATCTATGTGAACAGGAAAATTCTTTAAAGAGGCCTGTGTACTTGGAACTGCTGTGTGATAATATTACCCAGTAAATCACAATTCTGTCTTCCCTAATCTTCCTGAAAAAAACAAATAACATCTGAGAATGCTGATTACTTTTTATTGCTCATCCATCCATCCCCCATATCCAATATAAAGTTGCAGGGAAGCCTGGAGTCTGGGAACACCCTGGACAAAGTGCCAGCCCGTAGCAAGGCGCTCACCCGAGCTCAGAGATCATTGGCAATCTAAGGTCAATTCCCCTGTTTAAGACTGAGAGGAAACTCGTGCAACATGGAGAGAACACCGGCACACAGGGGGCAAGATGAAGACCTCAAACTCCGGAAGTGTGAGGCAACACTGATACCCACTGAGGGATTTTTACTTCCACAAGACCATTAAATTACTTGATTTTATAGCCCTCTTCAGGAAACCAGGGTTCTGCGAGCTTTCGTTCTCTGACAGTGTGGACTGTGTTAATAGCAATAAATTTTAATGATGATGAATTACCACATCCTTGCCACTTGCAGTGTCTGAAATATTTTCGGTTACATATGCTACATCGCCAAATAACAGCTATTTTTTTTGTTAATTAAACACTACAAATCAATAGTTTGACATACTTATCAAAATACTTACATGCATTGTAGTGGTAGACAGGAAAAAAAAATTTAAAGGATGACCTATAGAATGTCATGGCAAAATGGAAACATCCAGTACCACAGAGGAAGAACAGCTTCGGGAGCTGACCAGGGGAGTGTTCCATGAAGCAGGATTTCTCTGTTAGCTGGGTTACCTTAAGCTAGAAGTTATGACTGTCCAATAGGAATGCTCCATACTTAACCTCTTATTTACGGCTTATCCCAGTGAAGTTTATAAAAGACTTTACAGTCATAGGAGCTTGAAACAGACTCAAATTACGGTTTCCTGTGTTTGGCAGGACTTTTAAAGGAGCTTATAAACTGAGAATCAACCAACCAGGAAGGGAGGGAGGCAAGCTGGGTATTATCAGGAACACAAAAACAGACCCCCGAGAAAGACAGAGCAAATCAACAAGACAGTTACGAATGGCATCATATCATAGGCAGGCATTACTTCACATTAACCTTTGCAAGCCACATATATAGTGTAATCGCACCTTATTGATATCAGATATCAGCTTCCCTTCATGAGGCACATATGGCTTCTGGTTGTTGGCTCTGAGTTTGCTTTGGATTGTGAAAAGAAGCACTTCTAAATTCCCCTTTTCCTGGAACCTTAGAGAAAAGACATAGGAACTATTAGTAATAAGTGTATTTCAAGGTTTATTTCAACCTCATTTAGCCAACAAATTAAAAAAAAAAGTGTAATAATTTTTGAAAAACAGAAATGGAAAAGTCTGTATTATTTTCAGTCAATGCTAAAAAGCATGACTAGTCTGATAGTACATAAGAAACCAGAAACTCAATATGAAAATGAAGTTAATACCTAACTTAAACATCTACCGTGTTGCTGTCCAGGAATGATCATGCAAACCGATAGCTTAGAACTAAAAATAACCATTTATTTCTCTCCCTCCACCTGTAAAAGCTTTGACTTACTTGATGGGCTTCTCGATGGTGCAGTATGTTGTGAAGGCCTGGAGTTGTTGCTGAACACCGGTTAGAGAGTTAGCAAACTTCTGATTGCTGATGATACTAATGGTCTTCTCGATCCACTCCAGAAGGTCAGAGGCCAAAGCGTCATAATGCTCAATTATCTTCTCTATCTCTATTGCATTGTCCAAAACCTAAAAAGATATTAATTCATTAAACTCATTCTGAAAGTATGTTTAAGCATGTTTTAAACAATAATCCTGTTTTACAAAAATTACAACCATATATTAAATATACTCCATCATAAGAATATCCATATTTTTGTTTTAGCACATCAGTGTATAGTATAATTTGAGTAAACATTACTCATTATAGAGCCGTTGGATTTTCTAATAGCTGATTTCAACATAATAAAGGTTTGTACTAGTGTTTTAACTTATCTCCTACCTTTCCAATTCGTTTCCCTTCTACTGCAAGGGCTTTCATCTTCGAAAAGTAGTGATAGAAAGACACCACGTAGGTAATAATGGACTTCTCATCTGGGTTCTCCGTGTTTACATCTACAGATTTAGATGAGAAGACACACACGTGCGCACACACATACACACACACACACACACACAAACAATTTTACAGGCTGGCCCTGAATACATAGACTACCATCAGTAATATTTACAATAACTAGAACTTTAGCAAACAGATAATTATTCGTAACCGAAGATAATGCTTCAGAAGCTAACCTTCAGGATCCAGGAGTTTTGTAAGACCCAAATTTTGCTCAGCAACATTGAAAGCTTGCTGTAGATTATATGTAGCGTTGGACTTGGCCAGCTTGTGGAATTCAATTAGATCAGGTCTAAAAGGGAAGCAAATACAGAAAACTGGATAAGAGGCTAGTTTACAGAGAGAAGCAGAAAGAGTTAAAAGACTTTTAACATCCTCCTGCATGAACATGATTTTAAAGCCGCTCAACTCCGAAGGTAACAAGTCCAGCCCTGTTGTCTCAAAATAAACATTTTCTTGTTCAAAATATATTCAAGTCCTCAATGCTAAAGCATTGATTTTATAATGCATAAATATTTAGTACAATTATGCTTTAAGAACATTTAAAAGTAATAAAACTGAAATATAATAATTCCATCCATCAGTATTAGAACCGATTATCCTGATCAGGGTAATGTCAGTGTCGAAAGCTTACATTAATTCCAGTAAAATAAACATGTTCATATGCAGTGCATTTGTTAGCTCTATAAAAATTCCAGAAATCAGTACATATTCTGAGGCTTTTCATTATACTTCTAACTGAGCAAATATTTTTCCAAAAATAATTTTGTTTGCATATACACCCCATGATATACTCACTCACCTGTGTCTGTGGATAAGGGCATTGAAGGCCAGGCCATCTCTCCAGCAGGAAGTAAAGTTCTGGATGTTGACCTCAGAGTAACTGAAAGAAGCACACAAGATATTGGCATTATTCATGTGAAAGTAAAAAAAGCAATTTGAAAATTGTTTGTAACCGCACATGCTTTGGGCCATGAACTGAGGCCTTTTTTTGAATAGAGAGCACCATCTAATGGTGTCAGAAAATACAGCAAATGGTTCATGAAGTTTCATTTCACCGTCACTGCTTACAACCCTGAAAGAAGCCCCTTGTTTTAGGCCACAAGTAGACTAAAATTTATCATTCAGAAATACTGCTAATGCCTGTAAACTATTCTTTACCATTCTTTCTGTTATTACATTCTGTTTAGACATGGGTTACAAACAGAAATAAAAAACATAGGTAAAAGTTTCCATTTATGTGTATGTATATATACAAATATTATATGGAAATTACACACGGATGTTTCTGTCGACCTGAAGAGCTCTCTACCTTGATTTTCTTTGATGATATATTATTTGTGACTTTTCATTAGTTAATAGAGTAATTAAATGTTTCTGCCAAAATAAAATATACCATTGACATATTGAGTAATTCGGCAATAAGTTCAAACAAAAAATGTGGTTTTCTATTCATAGTCAATATTCATAGTTTTCATAGTATTTACTGTCAATTTTTTTTGCCACCCTAGCAATTTTAACCATGTATTTTAATATAGCTAACTAGCAAGGCCTATGAGTCATTGCAAGAAATTACAGATATAGCAAGTAAGTAAAGTTTGCTAAATGATCAGAGAATTAAGTGCAAGACTTTTACTTATGCACCAAACACTTAAGAACTGCCATTAATTAATTTGTTTGCTTATTTATTATTTATTTAATCTGGTGACCTGTTGTCTAATAAGAGTAAGAGTTATTTTGTAGTTATTCACAGTATTCACTTGTGGTTATACTGTTACAAATCAGCTGTTATTAACCACCTGTTTGGTATTGATATGTACTTTGCTGATACCAAATCTAGAATCCCGCACAACTAACCCAGCTGTCTTCATCTGGCACCACAGGAGAAGAGCATCTTTGGCTGAGCGTGTTTCCCTGTTGTCCTCAGTCTCTATCTTGATTACCTGAATCTACGGAGGTGAAACAGAAAACACAGCATCAAAAACGGCGGTCTTCTAAGAGCTCATGTAAATCTTAAAGTTAATTTGTACTATTTATACATATTATAAAACGAAATGTAAGAAAACTGAAGTGCATACAACAATTATTTTTATTATTATTATTATTATTAGTAGTAGTAGTAGAGTAGTAGTAAGATACACAAAGGAACATACTTGCCATTTAATTTGTTGTACTTTCAGCTGAATTTTTAAATACTACCTAGCTTCATTTTTTCCAAACAGCAAGTAAGTAATTGTACAACTTCATGGTTACCTGGAAACGCAGAATGATGGTCCATATTAAGCCCAGTGTGAGTCGATGGTTCCCATCTACGATGTCGTGAGAACCCACATTCTCCAAATGGACCCTCTGCTCCTTGAGGAACTGCAGGGCCTTATCCACATTCTCAAGGCAGTGGATGCGCATGCGGCCTCTTGTAGGCCTGGGCTGAGGGACACAAACGGCAAAGAGGGGAGTCAGCTAACCGCTACGCAGAGAGCTAGCCAGAGAAATACCTGCGTAAGTAACAAGAGAAATAAAAAAAAGCTATCCATTCATCCATCCATCATGACTGCTTGTCCTATTCAGGGTCACAGGGGGTCTGGAGTCCATCCCAGACTCTACGGGCGCACGGCAGAGAACCCCCCAGGACACACTCACCATTCACACCTACAGCAGTTTGGTTACTCCAGTTAACCTCAGCGTGTTTTTAGACTGTGGGGGGAAACCAGAGTAGCTGGAGGAAACCCCATGATGACACGGGAGAGACTCCATGGGGGAGACCCGAACCCTGGTCCCAGAGTTGTGAGGCAATAGTGTTAACCACACATGTTTTAAATTGTAACAATTTCAGGATTTTGAGAGAGATTAACATTTTAAAAGTATTGATAAATTTATGGTGAGTAAGACTGCTTGTTTCAATAGATATTGACATATCAGTAACGTTTATTATTAGTTCAGTAAAAGGAGCAAAATGGAAAGTAGGTAACCCTCAGTCAGGAAAATAAATATATGCTAAATGACATTTCTGTGAGAAATATATTGTAATATATTAATTCATTTTTATTGGTTTTAGCAAAAATATCATGTGATACAATGATAAGAATGTGTTACAGATGAGTAACGCGGCATACATGCCTATATTTGACGTAGATATATACATTACCTAGGTCTGAAAAGTGCATGCTACAATAATCGTTACAATTTGTCACATGTTACTATGCAATGACAATTCTGTCATAGCATATAACATTTGAACCACATTAATTAAGCATTAACTTTCATGTAGAAATGCAAGCTTAATATTCCTATATCAACATCCAAAAAGCACAATGATGTATAAACACGTATTCTTTTATAAATTGGCAGTTATTTATGAGATCAGCAAAAAAAGTCAGAGGTTACACCTGGACACACATGACATGTATCTATGACTTTCTTTTGGTTAATGACAAGTTATGGAAAAATGGTGAAGCGTAGGATAGCAGCAAGGACTGGAAACTGACCAGCAGCTCCCCAGATAGGACTTCCAGCAGCCGGGTCAGCATGTAACCGTCTCGCAAGTCGTTGTACAGATCCGCTATCCTACAGGACACTTGTGCCAGGTGAGAGTTTACCCATTTTGTAAAGGTCTTTTTCTGCACGGCATCTCTCTCATCTGTAAGTAAAAGTCATTGTTTCAGAAAAAAAAACAATGTTAACAAACAAAAACATACACTCAAGGTGTTGTCACATGTGCGGGGACACGGAGTGGAGAATTGAGGAACAGGAGTCGAGGAAATGAGGGATTTATTTAGGGAGAACACAAGCAGGAACACGGAGCAACACGCAGGACTGACATCAATGACCAGACTGGGGAAACATACTCTAACGCAGACTTACAGTAAATACACAGAACTAATGAAACACAACGAGAAACAGCTGATTACACGGGGATTCCACACGAGGTAGTGAGGGGGGTGTGGCACACAAGAGGATTGGCATGAGCAGGGCATGACAGGTGTTGTGTGCTTTGTAGTTGCATAGGTGGATTATTTTTGAAAAATATTTAAACTTAACTTTACAAACAATAAGAATATTGATCTTTATACTGACTTTCAAAATCTCAACAGTTTATTATCGGAATATTAGCCATTCTATTATTTGCAGAGTTCTGCATACATCTTCACACAAGTAGAGTCAGGTGGTAAATGGATTCATTCTGTGTCTGAATTCTCGCATGAACTGACACATTGTTGTGCGTTTGGGGTGTGGCAGAACAAATTCTACCCAATAACTGGGAAGTTGTAAAATCTTTATTAAATTTTTGATTCCTGCCCCCCCATATAAATACTGACTGTTTACATCCTGATTTACATTATTTTGCCACAAGTAATCAATGTGGACAAAGCGTAAACATTGGTAATGTCATTTTCATCAAGATAATAAAGTTTTGTCTATTAAACCATTTCTTCCTTTAATGGAGTCGTGAGTGGTTTTATATTCAATGAATACAGCTGCGAAATTGCAGGGGTTAAAGGAATTAATTTAGTTCACTTAATGAAACCTGAACCTACATTAAATCTATTCATATCCTGAAACACATAGTCTCACTTTCCGTCTCTGCATCCATCAGTATGAGGAGGCCGGTAATGTGTTGCTGGTGAAGATGGTACATTATATCAAATAATCTTCTGGTATTGTTAAGTGAATTCCATTACCTAATAAACCCTGTTTGGTCAGGATAAACGATACTGGAAAGTTTCCTCTCAGAATGGATTGCCAGTTATTTAAGTAGAAATTATCTACATGTAATGAATTGATGGGTTCATGTGAGTTACAGATCCCAAAGTCTTTCTCATTTTTGTGAATAAGTGAGGATTCTTCAAAAGACTTTAGATTTCATATTTATTCCTTCATAACTTTGAAATATTCTGAAGGACAGCAGTCTGGCCAAGTTGCTTTTCATCAGTAGTGATGTTTTGTTTTTCTTGTGGTATACAGTAGCTGTTTTAGCAATACCAGTGGTGTCTAGGAGGACACCTCAATGAACAGGCTTGCAGTCCAAGCCCATACTGCAGGGACAGGGAAACATCCCACGACATGCCGGTGTGGGGGCGGGGATTTGAACTGGCGACCATCCAGCCCCAGGTTCAGCGTCCTAATCCACAGAGTCACACGCTGCTTGCATTTCTTGAATTTATACCTTTTGATTACTTACAGAATTCTACCAATATTTGTGATTGTTTCTGTTCTAGAATTCCAACGTTCTGTCACTATATTTAAAAGAAAGTGAAAATATATATGTACCTTACTCTAAAGAATGTTATGTAGCATATTTAATCATTAACCTTATATTGGTCATCTTGAAAAAGATGTATCTGCCTTACATTTTCCAAGACAAGTTCCAAAGAAGGGCACCACTGATGGAACAAATGCCCACTGAACTATATGGCTAGTGCATGCATGTGTGTACGTGTTTCTGCATGTCAAGAGTAAAGAAAAACTGGGAAAGGCTCCATGCGTTATACCTGCAAGCGCTTTGATGCGGGAGCATTCAAACAGCTTAGCGCTAGTGCTCTCTGAATCCCACGTATGACCTCTGCTGCTGGCTGGACGATTGTTGTTGAGTTGACCTTGGGCCTCTACATTGTCCAGGTCCATGGAGGCGTTGGCCATGGCAGAGGTATATGCAGCACCCTGTGGAACATATGATGGGTCACAATAAATGTTTAAGTCATCCATAACACAGGATACATTTTATTTAACACGGGATACATTTTATCTACGTAGTTATTCATCTATCCTACATGCACATTTTATGGATACACACGAAGAGGTACGATCCGTCCACCAATCAAGACTTAAACAAACAAGGTCACGGGAACAAAAATGAATGTATTACCTTATATCCCAATTCCTGTGACATTAATAACATAGCAACAGTAAATCAGAATTTTGTTGGTTATATACACATTCAAATGTTGTGCAAGAGAAGAATGCTGACATCGTCTTTTTCCAAGTCTACTAACCTCCTGAGACCCTACGTTCTCATATAAGGACATTATTTTTTGTTTAAACTATTAATTGTTCAAAAAAATAAGTTTTTTATGATTATGAGGTCCTACTAATCCCAAATACCTAAAGGAAATAAAACATGCATATCAAACAAAAGCCCGTCACTCAGGAGGTTAAGCTAATTACAACATCATCATTTTAGCCATGGTAAATAGAATAATTTTATTTATTTTTGCAAATGTATTGAATGTGTAAGTTTATTATCACAGCTTGTTATTTGGGAAAAACTAATATTTAATGTATAAAATAATAAACAATTGTATTATCCAACTGGAAAACCAAAACATTTGAATGAATCCAATGTACCAATTACAGACAGCTATTTTGTCTAGTCTAGTGGAAGTCTTCATACTGTATAGCCAATTCTTCAAAATAAACTACACAATATTATAACGTAGAATTTCTCAGACAACATTTCTGCCATATTTTGTGGTTCCTCCCATCATAGCACCATTCAAATACAAAAGGGGTCTTATATTGTATTCATCAGTAATAAAGAGACTCTTTATTTGCTATTTGCACAAGTACACTGAAACACATCTCTTTACATGTCCCATCTTGCTCTCCTTTTCAGGAGACATGCACACAATTGACAGTCAAGCTTGGGTTCTGAGCACAGGGTCCAGACCATTTATATGCCACCACTGGTGCACTGTGGGAAGCTAAGGGCTGTGCTCAAGGGCCCAATGGCCTTCTACCATGGCTCGAACCGGTGACCTTCCAGTCCCAGGGACAGAGGCTTAGCTTACTCAGCTACACACCAAATGCTACAAGCATTTGCCGGCCAACCTAAACTTCAGCAGGCCATATTTTTATTTGATTCTGCATGCTCTCTGGTAGCCCGTTTAAAAGGCATCCTTCTCCTCTCAAGTAACTATCACAGAAAAGATGAATCCACAGATATAAGTTTAACATTCTGAGATCCCTTCTGTTTGTGTATGTACAAATACCTTCATCAACGTGAACAAAAATAATCCTTAAACAGTAAATATAAAATAATTAGCCAGAATTCTCAGCTTTATTACGTATGATTTCAGGTGATTTCAGAACAGATTATTTATCAGGAGATTCTATTTTAGGGTGAGTGGGACACTGGACACAGGATGAAAATAAACCTTCCTAATAAACAAATGTAAAATTTCCATTACAGTAGGGACAAAAAAAGAAATCACTGTAAGCATTGTGCATCATGAGCGTGTGCTTTGGGGTTACTCTGGAAAAAAAAGCACCATGCACATTATATGTTGCAAACCAGAGTGTATTTTAGAGACATTTCTACATGGCATTCTTTATGATTTCCATTATAACCTTAATGTAAAGTATAAATGTTTAAACAATGTATCTGTTATTTAGAAAGCTCTCCAATGACTGGCGAAGAAATGGAAGAAATGGGACTGGAGATAATTAGGTAAAAAAAAATAGGTAGAAAGGTTAGTTCTTGCCCTATTACTGTTAAATTGCAAACACTAATTAGCAACTGCTTATTATTTTGCCAGTTACATTAATGGAGCTATTGGAAAAAAAACATCTTGCAAGACACATACGTTCTTTAGCTATTAGCCGCTTGTGTATCAGTATGTGAAAACACCGGAAGCCTCAGTCCTACATTAGGAGGCTTGCTGAATTCGTACACTCATTGGTGACTTGGTGGGAACAGCACTGCCACACACCTACAAGGCCGGGGGATTGTTAATCCCGTCACTGATCTCTGTATGGTGTTTGCATGTTCTTCCTGTATTACATGGTTCTCCTCCAGGTACTCTGGTCTCCTGCTGCAATCCAAAGACATGTAGTCAGGCAAACCGGTGTCCCTAAATTGTGCATAGCATACGAGTGTGTTTTTAAATTGTCTGCCATCTTGCCCAGGGTACTGTCTCCTGTCCTCTACTGATCACCTAAGTAGTCAGTTTCTAATAGCTGCATGTCTGAGTAGGTTGCACATCAAAAAAGTCCAAGGTTGTGGGGATGGGGGGGTTTGATGGGGG
>JAODJW010000036.1:7173040-7186394 GCA_026777045.1 Hyperopisus bebe | reverse complement strand
GGTGATTAATCGTAATGCACGTAGAGCCGCAGAGCGATGTAATGTATGTGTATGGCTGATACCCAGTAAAAATCTGCCTTACCTGAACGTTGGTATTTTGTAGTGATTATCAAGTTGTGAAAGTGCACAAACACAACACCGATGAGTATAGATAATGGATAGTGTATGTATATTGCCCATTGATGTGACGGGTGAAAACTTCGATCGCTTTGTGGAACCTGAACCTATTTCAAAGATATTTTGCACGTTTAATAACAAGGTCCAGTGACAACTTTTCCGCACTATTGGAAATTGTTTTTGGAAATTTTGATTTTTTCACCCCACCCTATTCTATATACTTGATGCACTGCAGTTTTATTTAATGCCTCCAGGTGTTGCTAGAAGACCATTAGTAAGCTAATTTTCTAGAATATCAAGAATAGCTGGCAACAAATTTTATTTTTGAAAAGTAAAACTTTTCAATAACTAAATTTGCACGTCAGTATTTGAAATGCATGCAGCTTCAAAATTTTCTTGTTTGTATTAAATATTATGGAGCAATTTGTATTGTGTAATTTCCATTGTATTAACTTAACAGTGGATTATGTAAATAAAAATAAAAAAAAAACTATACCAAGTCACAAGTCATAGCACATGTGGACTGTGTGCATCACAAAGCGTATATTACAGTCTTTGAACTGAATTGGTAAAACACACATAATGAAAATATGATCCACTTAATCTTTAATAACTCCTGGGCACGATGGTAGGTAGGTAGAGAAATTTGAGACATGGTGGGAGAGAGAAAAGAAAGAAACTAATATTACGGCAATTTCAGTGTGCCTGGACTAGAAGCTGAGCTGTACCTTCTGACACACAAAGCCTGCTCTTCCTGCTGTTATGCTGAGTGAATCCCACTTGCTGTGTGGTCAGGAAAGGATAGCTGGTCACCTGTCATTACTGGTGATGGGCAATGGAAGCTTCATAAACAATTTACTGTATTTTTGATGGCGCTTGAATGGTAGGGCTGCCAGGGAAGACACGGACAGTCTTAGGTTCAGCTGAAGGAGAAGACTCTATATCCAGGCAGCCATAATGACAAAGCATGTGTAGATCTGAACAGACCGTACCGCCCTCAGGAGGCAAGCTGAGGTATACCTAGATGTCACCAGCATAGTAGTGGTAGAAGAAGCCATATGACTGAAGGACATGTACTTTGTGTTTGTCTATTAGTTTTTTAATCCACTGTCAATTGTAAAGTTTTATTTCTGATACTTCATGGTTAACTAAGTGTAACTTGTTTAAATAGTTATGCATATAATATTGTATGAAGGGGATTCCTTCCATTTTAAACAAAATATCACAAGAAAGTGGGGTCAAATGAAATTGAAAAGTTGAATTGAAAATATAATATTTTGGATGCTAATATGTGTGGAAAAGTTCCAAGATGCAAATTTGCACATTACTTTTTAACCTGAGTAGAGACATAAGCTACGTTTAATCATAAACGATCTGTCCTTTTTTTTCTTCTTTTTTATATTTATGTGTGATTACCTGCAGTCTACCTGTTGGTGGGATTGACAATCATGTTCCTGGTGCTTCGCACCTTCCACAAGCTGGCTGACTTGCATGGCCTGACATCATTATTGCACTTGCCCCACTGTGAGGAGGAGGAAGAAGACAAAGAGCCCATTGTAGCTGATCAGAGTGCTCCTAATGAGCAGGCAAATGTGGACACGAACACCAGTAAGCCCTTGGACCCAAGTTCCCAGGTCTCCTACAGCTCCATCAACAGATAAGCCTATGCTGTCCAGAAGTTCAGCTGAACTACTTCACCATGGATACTAATTCCCGTCATGTCAGTGATGGGATAATAAGCTTATGGTCTTTCTGAAAGTGAAATGATACTTTCCTTTGTAATGAAACATTTCGTAATCAGAATTCATCCCTTTTACTTGACTTGCTGGGAAGGTTTATGTGGAAGTATTTTGCTCATTTTCTAAAGAGGGATTTTAAGGAATAAGATGTATAAGGAGCATAATTGCAAGCCAGCTCTAACTCTCTTATAGTATCATCTTATCAACCTGTAACACAAGGGACACGTTTTATGTTGGCTTTAGAAGTACAGGAATTAATTGAAGGTATCAAATTATTATTATTATTATTCTTGTTTGTACATTGTTTCTTATCCCTGATGCATTCCTTGGTATAAATAAATGTTGGAGCTGGATTGAATCTGAATTAACATAAGGTAAATGCTGATGCTCCAGAAGGTTGTGGTCTGCGTTCTTGGTTTTGCTGTAGTGTTTTTATCATGTATATTATATTTGTGCTATTTAATTTCTTAAACTTTAGGTGGTAACAAGTTGATCCTCAAAGTACATGTATTTGAAAATATCTGTGGTGTTAGAATTTAAGAATTGTATGCTGTTACTTTTCCTTTCGAAAAGTGTCATTAAAAACTTTTTTTTTTCTAAAGAAATAGTTTACAGCCTTTCTCAAGCTTTGGATTGGAGAATTGGGTGGGATAAAGTAAGTATGCAAAGAAAATGCCACTTTAGTCAGACAAATATCTGACAGTGGCAGTTGAATATAAATTATTTACGTCACACTATCAATGCACGTGCTTATTAAAACCTTGTCTTGTTTGTTCTCCAGAGTTATTTAAATAAAATTTACGCAGACTTCATTACAAGATCCTGGGTCTCTTCATTCACCCAAGAAGATGATTGTATTGTGGTTATGTTGTGGTTAAATAATTTATGTGGGTTTTGAACTGGAAAACATAATAATAAATGTAGGTGGAACACTGATTATATACAATATGAAGAAGAAATAATTGCACAACATTTAATTAATAGATGGTAGTTATCTCAATTTGCATTAAACTTCCCAGGTGAAAATCAAGCTTGTGAAATTAAATGGAAGTTTGCTTCTGCGTTTCCTGTTATTTATTATCTATTTTGATTATTTTTAATATCGTTGTTTTATGTGTTTATATCAGGGCCAGCCCAAGGTGTAAGCTAACTTGGGGGCTGCTTACAGCCCAGTGGCCACTAGGGGGCTCCCCCTGATCATGTCAGAATGCAAAGGAAGATGACGAAGGCCAAAAAGTTTAATCAAACTGCCCTTGTGGCCCTGAAAAGGGTGAAGCCTTGAGTTACATAAATGTAAAATATAAAGTATTTTCATATCGTTTGAAAAGACATGGACACAAACACATTATTTTAGATTATTATGTTTATTGGAATCATTGTCCTAGTGAAGCAGTTTAAACATTTTCCTTATAAAAAGCAAATATGTTGAAAAATGTTTTAAACATGTTAATAATGAGAAATGGAAAACATTTATAAAATTGTACACAGGATATTACTGTTAAAGTTTGAAGATTCTCTGGCTTTTTAAGTGCATTACAATATAAAATTTTAATGTAAATATTTTAACCTTTTCTACAAATATTAATAACGAGAAATATAAACTCCTTTAGGTTGCAACAGATCGCAATATACAGCTTTTATAACAAATATCATGCTCCTACAGTGTACGACTCGCCTGCTTCATTAATTAAAAGTACCACATTGAGTTAAGAAGACAAATCACACCTAAAATAACTAACTGTCCCCACCTTCTTGCCATGCAAGTGACTCAATTCTATACACAAAATAAACAATTATGAATCCAAGTAAATATAAAATCTTCAAAATGAGAATACAGTGTTTATTCTTATTTAACTGCAAAGGAACAGTATTAATTACTCTAATTTTAGACAGCATGTTATAACCATGGATCAGATGAAAATCAACAATATATTTAGAATATTAGACGAAGCTAAACCAACTTTGTCCATAGTTGCCAGGCAAAATTATTACGTTATTTAAATATTCAAATATTAAACATTCAGAAAACATTTATGTTTAATATGAAAACATGACTTTTAGATTATAGCTTAGTGAATCAACCAGTAAATCAAACGTGCATTTCAGGTTACAAGGTAACAGATTATGATATATGAAAATTTCGCAGTATTTTATTGAAGCCATATTTAATGTATCCTTCAATAGAGACAATACATACTTTTTCAATGCCTGCTTCCTAATTATTACTACTTCGAAAATTATTCTAATCAACTTGCTAGTATTTATTTAATCATAAACTCTTTTTAACAAAGTTCAATAATAAGTATATATATTGATCAGTTTTATCATTTTTTTAGAAAGTTTTAGTTTTTGTTTGTATTGTGGAATTTATTATTATTATTATTATTATTATTATTATCATTATTATTATTATTATTATTAATAATAATAGTAGTAGTAGTAGTATATAAGCAAAAGTTTAAAAAATCATCCATAAAATTTTGAAAATATCATGATGCTGCCTATCTATGTAGTACAGGGGATTCATCAGTAAAACAATACAATCGTTTTGGACACCACACTCTACTGTCTGCTGTTCGTAGAGCAGTGTTTCTCAAAGCAATCCTTGGGGACCCCAAGATGGTCCACATTTCTGCTCTCCCCCAGTTGGGAGTCCCTGAGAACTGGTTTGAGAAGCACTGCTGTAGACCATAATTTGCAATGCATTGTGGGTATTTTATTGTGTGCTATATACTGAATCGGATTGGCTGTTGAGAATTCAAATAGCAATACAAAATGGCGGACGTTATATAATACTATGTTTTGACAATAGAGAGCCATTCTGAAAACAGCTTGTGATTCATAGAGTGAACAAGGTGGCTATATCATAATAGATTTAATATTTTTAAAGTAACTATAGACTTGTCCCAATTTTATTTAGCATAGTTTGAATTATTTATCCTTCCTTGAACGTACTGGGGTCTTTTGGAGTTGTATGGCTGGAGAATCCTACGCTGGGCATTTGCATTTTGTGGCTGCTCCGGGGTTCATCGTTTTTGGTACATTGGAGAGAGTCCCTACTGCTCTGTGTAGAACTCTCTGGTGTCATACGCGTGATACTAGACATATTTAGTTTGAATTCTGAGACCTTAAACAGAGATGACTTTCCCTTGCTGATTTCCTGCTTGGTGCCCTCACCACACTGCCCCTCCCTTTTAGTCCTGGTGGTATATTCTGCCTCCCCTGTGGCCCTTCCAGAGAAAAAGTCAAGCGATAATTTTGGTATAGGCGATTCTGAGCTCTGCTGTTCCGTCTCTGTTCTTGACTTTACAGGTTTAATGATCTCTTCTTTACCCTTTCCAACTTTTTCTGTGACTCCGTGGGAAGTGATATTTGATCTGATCCCTGCCTATTCTCTGTCAGCCCCAAAGACTCTGTCCTTTTTCACCTGCTTAGTACTTTCTTTGTCTTCCTTCCATTTCATTTCACTCTTTGGTGCTCTCGCTTTGGCAGTGGCTGGCTCTACACTCGTCACTTCATCAGAGAGGCTAGTAAAAGACTGAGACATCCCAGCTTTAGGATTCAGTAAAACAAACACTGCCTTCTTCACTTTAGGCATTTTGGGTCCTTCATATCTCATCTTAGGGTCTAAAGACACAGAAGGATCTTCAGAGGCTCTCGTTTTACTGGCATGTTCTGTAGACCCACTGCTTTCAGCCTTTGTTCCTTTGGAGCGTGATATCTCCAAGTCAGGAATTTTAAATTTTGATGACTTAGTACTTATTTCTGGGTTTTGCAGCTTAGCAACACAATTGTCAGTTCCTTCTTTGGGTATAGACAAATCGATACCAGGAAGGGTAATTTTTGGCATTTGTAACTTTCCCTGCACTTTTTCTTTGTTTTTCACAGGCATCTCAGCTGTGCCTTTGCCAGATTTTTTCATTTTAAATTCACCCCATTGTTCCCCATCCTTTTTCTTCTTGTGTTTTTCCAGTTCTGCATCTTTTCCCATCTTTAACTTCGGCGAACCAGTTGAGGGATTTTTTCCTTTTGCACCTTCACCTTTTGGTAAACCAATGTCCAGTTTCATGCTGCCTTTTGGGACCAATATGTCTATCGTTGGCATTTTCATCTTCGTTGGTTCCGCCGGAGTATGCGAGCAAACTCCTTCATCTGTACTTCCTAATATATTCACTTTTGGAATTTTAATTTTGGGTTTCAATTTCCTGTCAGCTTTAACATCAAGAGCATTTTCTCCTGTTTTGTGCTGTGGGATGGATATGTCAACATCTGGCATTTTGACCTTTGGTTTAGAGAATCTATAGTCTGCATGAGTATCAATGTCCTTTGATCCCATTGCAGTGTCACATTCAATATTTTCTTCTTTTGAGCTAGACATATTAAATGAAGGTAAGGTCACTTTTGGAATCCTAAGCTTAAAGTCCTTTCCTTCAAAATCTTGATCACTTGCACCTTCTTTACATGTGCTTGAACCAAATGACACCTCTTGTTTGTCTTTTGGAATACTCACACCAAGATCAATTTTAGGTGCAGATATATTAACCGTAGGCATTTTAAACTTTCCTTCATACTTCTTAGTGTCAGCTTTTGGAAGTAACAGTCCTCCTTCTGACACCTTTCCTGCTGGCAGGAAAAGTTCAATAGACGGCATTTTAGCTTTGGACTCTGGATCTGCTTTGGTCCCAACAGCATCAATGCCAGCTTCTTTAGAACTTAACCTAGGCATCGATAACTTTGGCATTTTAAACTTGTACTTTACTTGATCATCATAGCTTTCCTTAGCGTTTTCTGGAATTGCAATTTTTCCTTTCTTTGCCTTTACCTCTGTTTCAGTTTCTTTTTCAGATATTAAAATTTTAGGAATTTTTATTTCCACTTCTGGGATGTCGCTCCGTTCAGGTCTGCGGTCCTCTCCAGGCAGGTTGATGGATGCTTCTTCTCTATCTTTTGCCCCCTTTACATTCAGGTCAATATCTGGTAGCTTGGGACTTACAATGTTCAGTTTGGGTATTTTTAATGTTGGGAGCTTCAGTTGTGAATCTTTTTCATGAGTATCAAGTTCAGGGTCCTTATCCACATGTTTGAGTTTGATATCGGCCTCAACTTTACATCTGCTGACATCTGTCTTTCCTTTAGGAGTTGAAAGACTTATATCTGGTATGTTTCCTTTGCCAAATGTGACCCCATGTGATAGTTTAGGAATTCCAGGTCCCTCAGCAGTGACATCTTTCTTTCCTCTGGGTAGATTTAAATCAATATCAAACTTTGGTACCTTGATGTTAACAGCTGGTATCTTAATGGGGGTTGTCTGCGAGTTCATTTCATCCTTCTTACCTCTGGAAGCAAATATGTTTTCCTCAGGTAACTTCAAATTTGGTAGCGATATGTCAAGAGTGGGCACCTTAGGGCCCTTACTTGCAGAAATATCCATACCGCCCTCTTCAGATTTAATTTTTGGAAGAGAAACATCTAATGTAGGCATATGAATACGACTATCTTTGGATTTTTGACTTTCTGTGATTTTTTCCTCTGGTAGCTTCAGTTTTGGGAGTAAGACATCAACCTTAGGAATATAAAGTTTGCTGTCTTCATCACTGCATTCAACTTCAGCAACTATTTCTTGTGATTTTCGTTGTGGAAGTGAAATATCCATTCTAGGCAAGTATAATTTTCCTCCTTTGACTTCATGACTTTCATCAGCAGTTTTTGCTTCTTTTGACTTCATGGTCGGCAGTAAAATCTCAAATCTAGGCATTTTCAGTTTGCCATCTTTGTCATCATGTCCTTCAACATATGCCTCTGCTGCTGGTGGCTTCAATTTTGGGAGAGAAATGTCAATTTGGGGCATGTAACCTTTTTCATGTCTTATATCTGATACTTCTTTGTGTGCTTTAAGTTTTGGAAGTGAGACATCAAATGTTGGAATTTTAAACTTTCCAGATAAGCCTTTGTGTCCTTCAACATCACTTTCTGCATCTTTTGATATTTGTTTTGGAATTGTGATATCTATTTTTGGCAGTTGTAGTTTGACTCCTGTCATTTCAGGACACTTGATGTCCACTTCTTTTTTGGATGCTTTCATTTTGGATAATGTAGGCAAGTGGAATTTACCACCTTCCCGTACATTTTTATTCCCATCTTCGCTCTTAATTCCTGGAGGTGAGATGTCAACTTGGGGTATGGATATTCTGCCACCCTCTGTACTCTCCAGCTTTGAGTCAGATTCAGATGTTTTCAGTTTTGGAAGTGAAATATCCACAACCGGAATATTTATCTTCCCACCTTTGTCACTAACATCTGACTCGGCACGTTTAATTTTTGGTAATGAAATTTCAAATGTTGGCAAAGAAATCTTTGAAGCTTTTTCCTCAGGCTGATCAGGACTTTTAAAACTGGGCATGAATTTTGGCACTGAAATGTCCAATTGAGGCATGTTTATCCTTGCATCTTTGACTTCTGTATCATTTTCTTTTGTTATAATATCTAGCAATGGGCATTTGGAATCAGCTTTGGGAGTAGAAGCGCTAATTCTACCCAGTTCTGGCTTTGGTAATGATATTACTGGCATTTTTAGCTCCAGTCCATCTATTCTGTCTTGGCTTCCTTTAATTAATTCCCCTTTTGCGTCAATATCAGCTGCACCCTTTGCTTTCGGCAGGTGTAGATCAATGTCAGGATCCTGTACTGAAATGTCGATGACTGGCAGTTTTATTCCAGGTCTTTTAATTGTCTCAACAGACTCTTTCTGAGGAACTGCTAGCTTTGCCTCACATATTGGTTTGGGCAAAGAGATTTCAATGGATGGGAGCCCATCCAGATCTTTGCCCTTTTCTTCCAGATCTGTTTTTGGAGTGATCAAGCCTAATTTTGGAAGAGATACCTCAACATCATCCTTTAAACTTCCAAACTTTGGCAAGAATTTTAAGGGTTCATGTGTCCCCTCTGCTTTGGATGGTTTACTCCGCATTGGGGTCACATCTTTACCCACAAGCAAGTGCAAATCGAGCTTTGGTGCTGTAATATTGATGGATGGCATCTGCATTTTCTCCTTCCCATCTGGAACTTCTACTTTTTTCTTGTCTAAGGAATAATGAGGAAGTTCAATTTCTGGCAGTTGGAGCTTTGCTTTCTTCGTCTTACCATCTTCACTGCCAAGTTCATCTTCAGCAGTGGGACCAGAACCAAAACCAATTTTGCCAATTTCAATTTTAATGCCCTCACCTATCGAGTGTCCTTTTTGTGACTTGATGTTTTCCTTACTTACTTTGGAACTTATTTGACCCTTTTTAGGTAAGGTGTCTTCTGCTTTCACTGAGGGCAAACCCATGGATAGTTCAACTTCAGGAGGTTTAAACTTTAATCCATCTTTTTCTTTTACATGAGTTTTTATTGCATCGGCATCACTTTGACTTGATATCGCACCGAAGTCGAATTTTACTGACGGTGGTCTGAATTTGACTTCAGGTGATTTCACTTCGATCTTTTCTTCTAGTTTTCTATCCTTAGCTTTAGTGAACATTATCCCAAAGCCTGCAGCCTTCTGTTTAACTTTCTGTTTTTCTTTAGTCTTATCAGTGTCCTCGATGCCACCTTCTATGTTGGCTTCTTCGTTATTAGCTTGCTTCACCTTCATTTTAGGAAACCTTATTTTCCTTTTCTTCTTCTCTGTTGTGAGTGGCCCACCCCAAGGGCCATATCCTGTGAATTTCATCTCTCCTTCCATAGGCTCTATCCCGATCTTTGGCAGCTTGTGTAACTTTGGGAAGACAAATTCTACATCCATGGGGCTGAACTCCAGCTTGGCTGGAGACGTTTCCTGTTCGATTTCTCTTCTAGCTTTTATTTGCTTGTTTTCTTTTAGTCTTTTTAAACCAAACCTCCCAGCTCTCAGTTTTCTAGCTTTGAAAGGTCTTTTGCTTCTAAAACTCTGCAAAAGGAATTTGAAACATGATTTAATTTTTTTACTGAATTGAAAAGCACATCAATTGTATTTTTTATGTACTGGTAAAACTAGAGATATATTGCAATTATTGTATTCTAGTACAATTATTATCTAGTAATTTTGACACAGTTACATCTAAGTAAATAGTATACCATGATCTCTTATAGCTACAAACTTGTCACAATCAGTTATATTTCTATATATAATAACAGCTATAAAAACAAAACATAATGAAAGTAATACAGTGAAACAAAACTAGAAAGTTTATTCTCACTAGTCATCAGTTTGTTTGATTTCACTATCTGCAAAGTCATTGAGTCAATGGTACAATTATTTGAGTCAATAATAATCCACATAAGAAGGATTTTTTTTTAGTTAGAGGAATGTATTAGATTATATTAAAAGCTGTAGTACCAGACACTGAAGCGCCATGTTGCATTTTTTTTGTTATACTACATGACAGCAAGCGGCCAATACATGGCAGGAAGGGGGATGATCTGGACTGTTTGTGTTGGTTCGATTTGCTTGTTCCTCATTTAAGATGTTAATGATGTTAGATGTTAGATATTCTTTGTTATTGCCTGGCCCCTGGTACACGCTTGTGACACTTCTCAGCAAAATTACTGCCAGCACTTTACATTGACTACATCTTCAGAATGCCTTTATAATGTATTTGCAGAATATCCTTAATATCCTACTGTAAGTGGAGATAATTGTGCCATTCTTTGATTTACCATTTTGGGCATTTTGGCTTTTGGGCCTTTGAGCTCGAAGCTAGCAGCACGAGGGAGCGCACTGACATCCATGCCTGGTATTGTCCTCTTCAATAAAAAGGAGACCTTGTAGGGTTCAGCACACTGAAGAATCTTCAGGGCATCTTCATACTTCACATTATCAAAGTATACTTTGGCACTAAGCAACTGATCTCCTGTATTCAGATAAACAAGCGAAAGAAGTTCCAAACTTACTTACAGTAAACTGAGCAATTATTTTAAAAAAACAGACACCTTGAGATATACCTTGGTATGACATGCCTACTGTATGGCAAATTTAATTTGCTTGATTTATTTGACACAACCTTCAGAATCTGGACTTAACACACGCTTTAATGATTTAAATTTCAATGGAAGATGTCATACAGAGGTAGTTAGGAATCCCTTTCACAGTCAATAGTTTTACTATCAAATATTTTTACATTTTATACCTTTCTGAAGACTGAGGTGTTTTGCTGCTGGTGAGTCCTTTAATACTTCTTTGACAAAAATTCCTTTTTTCCCTCCACCTGTCACACTATAGCCACTTGCCCCAGCTTCTGCCTCAGTCTCCACAACAACTTCCACCATTTCTGAGACAGGAGCCTTCTCCTGGCAGGGCAAGGCAAGTTTATTAGAATGGTGATAGGCAATGTGTTTCTGTATTGAAATGTTTGTCATTAAGTCCATTCATTTAGCCGACTCCTTTGTTTAAAGTGAGGTACAAGTAAGGACAGCTTGGGTTAAGTGAGCATGGTCAGTCAGTGTTTTTGGAATAGCGGGGGTTAAAGGCCTTCTTCGGAGGCCCAACATTGAAGCGATTATTCTTCCAGGTTACATATATGACATATAATACGGCTGTACTCCATGCCTACCTCGGCCTCACTGATTTGCCCTGAGGGATTCATGTCTCCTTGGAATGACTGGGTCTCTCTCAGATGGCTTTGCTTCCGGCTCAGCACCTCCTTCAACTCTTCATGCAGTTTTTTCTTCTGTGTCTATCATATGAAAATGAAGTCAACAGACTTTCCAGTCTCCTTGATTTATATTAGTTTACATCAAGCAAATCAAAATGTGTGACTATTCCTATGCTCATGTTACAAATAATTATTGTGAAATTCTTAGCTTACGGCCTATGCGTAAAGTTTGGATACCAGTTTTAGCATCTGTTTTTAAATGATTAAATGTAGTTTTATTTCAAGAAACACAAGGCAGGGGCTCCCTGGATGGAATTCCACTCCATCTCAGTTCACATGCTTGCACACACCCTCTCACACTGTGAACAATTTAGAGACAATTCAGATGTAAGGTCACTTAACAACTTATATAGATAACACCTACTGCCATTGTATTGTATGACAGATTTGAAATGTTTGTTCTTTTGGGGTTTTATATAGTTTGTTTGGAGGTATGTTGACCATTCTCTTAAATTATTTGTACAGTGATTATTAATGGTGATCAAATCTCACCACTCTTTCAGGACTTTCCTCTTCTAATGTGGCTTTGAGGTTAGGAGAATGGTGTTGGGTAGGTGAAGACCTGCTGATGGGAGTGGATGGTCTACCTGTCAAGAACACAACCCAAACATCCAGTATGAAACAAAGGCAGACACAAAATAACAGAAGTTCAACAAAATAACAGAATAACCAAATTATATATTTATGAGATGGATCTAAAAATCCATTTGATTTCATAACAGATTTGAGAATGTCTTGGTATTCTATCATACAAGTCCTGAACTATGTGGCATCCAAGAAGAAAAGCCTCCAGTTAATTGAGAGGCGAAGGGGTTGGAAACCTGCTCTATGCACTGAGCTTCAGGGCTTCCCATAACGGTGTAATGACTTAAGTATATCATCACGGAATATCAGAACACTATGAGGGTAAGTAAGTCCTCAAAATCTGGTCTCATATCTCTTGGCTGGTATATCACCATACAGCAAAATTATGACTTCCACAAGGTAGCAGGCCATACCATGTTTAATAGTCAACAGGTATCCTTTACTCTTCAAACATAAACTCATCTGAATGTAGGAAAAAGGGTAAAAGATGACCTATCAGGTCATATTCGAATTTCAACAGTCCATGGGTCCAAGCTTTGTGCTTTTCATACCCAGCTATGTGTTTTGTTGCATTTATCCTGGATGAATGTATTGTCACAATAACCGCCTTACCATAAATTGCAGCTTTAGGAGGGTCATGGAGTTCAGTTTTTCTTGAAAGTGGGCAGTAGAGGTACTGGTTCAGTATTGTGATGTTGTTTCAGATTTTATTTTTGTGGTGTTTGGCATAAATCTTGTTGTCTGTCTAACCCTGTCAGTGAACTTTCTTCTTTGCAGTGTGTCCGTGTTAGACATAGGTTCTTGTGATATTGGAGACTACTCCTCTTGAGATGGTTGGGTGGAGTACTACATTAACTGTCTCACTGAGATATTCAAAGATCATCTTGATATTCACCACAAGCTCGATCTTACATACATATAACAATAAGCCCTTGACCCAGCAAAAAGTTTAAATGCATATTGTAGTTTGGATCCTTTGAGTTTCCCATTATTGAACTTATAAGCACTCTAAACTAATGAACAGATTTGTTTGATCAGGCACTGGTTTTAATAAATGTTTACCAGCTACTGCATCAAAAAAACCTTTGCTAATTTATATCTCTGAAGCACATTAAACATTTTTTTTTCTAAAACTCTTAATAAGGCAATAAAGAAAGCTTTCAGATGAACTGCATTTAAAGTTGGAATACTCTTTGTTCATGGGATACTTTCCCACACTCTTGACTGGCAGATATAAGCTTT
>JAODJW010000036.1:7126563-7172940 GCA_026777045.1 Hyperopisus bebe | reverse complement strand
AGTTTAAATGCATATTGTAGTTTGGATCCTTTGAGTTTCCCATTATTGAACTTATAAGCACTCTAAACTAATGAACAAATTTGTTTGATAAGGCACTGGTTTTATTAAATGTTTACCAGCTACTGCATCAAAAAAACCTTTGCTAATTTATGAATATATGATATAATTTATGAATATGATATCTCTGAAGCATTAAACATTTTTTTTCTAAAACTCTTAATAAGGCAATAAAGAAAGCTTTCAGGTGAACTGCATTTAAAGTTGGAATACTCTTTGTTCATGGGATACTTTCCCACACTCTTGACTGGCAGATATAAGCTTTCAATCGGGCAGAGGGTGACTTTACAGTGCTGCATATCAGCATTACTTTCCAAGTTGGTTAGCCTATAAATAGGATCATAACAACCTCACAAGCTTAAATAAATATACATTCCCGGGGTGCACTAATCATTCTGTTACACAGGTTAAGATTTATTATGGTTAGCTTTGGGACTGTGACACCAAGATGGTAGTTACATTATTTCTTTCAAATATTTAAATTTTTAATTTGCTTGCACTTTTGCACGCTTTGCACTAAAATGAAAGTTAAGTACCTATTTATGAAACAAAGAATCAGTCTACATTTTAGACACAAATTCATAACTGGCTTTGTGTGCTGGTTTTTGTTCCCCCAATGAGAGAAAAAAAAGAATGGAAAATGCCTCCCTACGCATTTGTACATAATAAGTCCATGAGTCACACTATAAAGGTCAGCGCTGGATGTGTTCAATCCAGAGTCTGTCAAAACAATGAGTGGGAAAACCTTTTCTTACATTGCTGACATTCCCAGTAAAGGTCTAGAATTTCGATGTATCGTGGGCTGACCATTTTCTGTACTACCCTCATGTTACTTCCGATGTTCTCAGCTCACTCTCATACCACCTGCCGTCTCACATGCAGTCAGTAGTTCTTGAGTTTGTAAGGCTGTTTATACATGCATATAGCATGCATGCTAAATGTTATGTTGATGTTATTCACATTTATAATGCTTAGATTATTAATATGAAAATTAGCATTAGAGAAAAACTATTTTGGGTTATTAAATTTTCTGTTGTTTCTTTTTTTTCTTGTCAAAATGTTTTAAAATAAATACCTGTTAATTTGGAA
Organism: Hyperopisus bebe; assembly: GCA_026777045.1. Classification (NCBI taxonomy): domain Eukaryota; kingdom Metazoa; phylum Chordata; class Actinopteri; order Osteoglossiformes; family Mormyridae; genus Hyperopisus; species Hyperopisus bebe. The sequence continues at coordinate 7,171,794 of JAODJW010000036.1, read as the reverse complement.
TCATTCATCCCCACAATAAATACAATATATAAACCTTAAATAAATTATTATAAATTATTAAGTTCCTATGCATCAAATCAGCTAAAAAGAACTACAGTTAGTTCATTTGACTTCATTGTCACATAATGAACAAATAAAAAAATACAGGAACCCTGATGAATGAGTTAATACTTGACTTACCCCTGAAAACTGAAGATATAAAATGTATTATTCCTGATCTAATGATCCAAATATCTACCTTTCCAAAACTTTGACAGTTTAATTTTTATATGCATGCCAGAAGTGACACAGACATTCAATTCGACTCAATTTGTATGAAGTTCATTGGATATTTTGGTATAGAACAAACTATAAAGTTTGCCTGTATCCCAAGCACAGCTAGAAAAATCACAGTTCATTAAGGGTTTTTCAGAATCTTTTATACCTCCTGCTGATTTTTTTCTTTTCTTTTGGGGAGATAAATTGCAAGAAGAACGGACATAAATAATCTATACATTTTCAGTGTAATTAATCGATGAATTACTTTTGTCCATCTTTCCACCTTCAATATCCACTCATCGAGTATAAATTAGCAAAATGGTCTGAAATGAAAGACAACAAAATCAAAGAAAGGCAAGAGAACACTGAGAACACCATAGACAGGAATGTATTACAGCAGGGTCCCCCAGTTCTGTTCCTGGACCAGTCTGCAACACAAGATGCTGAAATCTCTGCTCAAACAGGCCTGCTAAACGTGGCACTTGGCCGGTAAGCTGAATAGGGAGTGTTTGAGCGGGGAGAGCTGCAAACTGTGTTGCAGATCGTCCCTCCAGGAGCGGAATTTGGGAACCTTGTATTACAGCATTACAAGACATTACAGGGCATGCTGACACAATGGACGTTTGGATTATGGGGGGGAAAACAGAGAGAACATACACACGGTGAGAATGCGATTGGAACCATCAACCAAGGTGTGAGGAACAAGTTCTACTAAAATAACCACCTAAGATTAAGTTACGTAAAGCAAACATTGTTATAGTGGTGGTACACAGTGAGGTTGCAAATACAAAAGTTAATCAAACTGCAAAAAAGCTGCTTAGATCTGAGCAGTAAGGGTGTAATATAATATTTATTGTAATGCAAGTGTAAATAACCATTTGTTATATGGATATTGTGATGTAAATTGGTTATATATTTTGGTTATAAAAAAATCATTTCTGATGCTTGTATTGTTATAATCCCTCAATCCTCCAGTCACTTCTGCTGGAGTGAGTCATGTGGATAAGGGGTTTGTCACAGGCAGCACTCAGGGCTCAAAGACACTTTGCTGGATGCAGTTAGAAAGCAGGAACAGGAATGTCATGAATCTATATTGAAAAGAAGAAATCCTGGCTAACTTTTTCACTTTCATTTTGCTCATGACCTTGTACTGGATGAGCGGTTGGGAAACTGAGGGAGGGGCTTTATGTTTCCGTGATACAACAAATGAACCCAGTTATGTTAGGGGCGATAAAACCAAAGCAAAGCCCAAAGTAAGCCCAGGATGATCATTTCAAATAAAACTGCAAATAAATGTGCAAATCGTGAACTCTGTCCCTTATGCATCGCAAACCAGGGCTCAGCATCACAGTGAAGTTTGATAGAAATTTAGATTTTTTATTCTTACCATGAGAATGGTATTTAAAAATGCAGCCTACATAGCTTTCATTTTTTTTCGATTAAAACATTTTGCCACGGGGACATGTCTGTATAATTACAGGTAGAGAATACCTGTTACACACAACATGCAAATGCATGGATACTTAATTAATTACTGTTACAGGGCTTGTAATTAATCATAACTTTTTAGTATTCTTCTAAAATCTCTTCTAATATATTGATTTGTTAAATCCATTAACTGTAATTGCTGTAGCACTTCAAATCAAGCATTCTATATTAAAAACAAATGGTTAATAATGGACTAAATAATCTGTTTCCTTTAGATACTTTTAAAGACTAAATATGGATTTTTTTAATTATTCACCAATATAATTAGATATGATTAGATACAGCTGTCTCTTATGTATTTATAGAATCATCAAATGCTAAATTATTTGCAGCAGTATGACACTATGATCACTAAGGAGCTTCCTACTCAGTAAGGCCTCCTGTAACATAATGCATGCAGAATAAACATTCTCAAGGGCTCCCATTCCTAATTCAATTTAGAGAAATACAAAGTGACGATATGTAGCCTGGCATGGGCATAAATTACCCCCCCAATAACCAAAAACTGGCCAATATAATTCCCCTCCAAATGATCACAAATTTGGTGGAGACCGCAACCCCCCAATGTTCAACCCAAAAGTTACCTGTAGCATGTTGTGGGTGTGTGTGGATTAGGTTTAGATTACATTGTGGGGGACATTTTTTCCCTACTTATGATTAAGGTTAGGGCTGGGTAGGGTTAGGGTTGTCATGTTGGGATTAGAGTTTTATCCATAGAAATGAATGGAGAGTCACAAAGATATAATTACAAACGTGTGTGTGTGTGTGTGTGTGTGTGTGTGTGTCTGTGTCTGTGTATGTGTGTGTATCCTCTCCTAAAGATCCTCCAGTTTTTGCAGTGACTATCCAATGTATCCTATATGTAGCCTGTTGACTCAATCACCATCATATAATTTTTGTCTACTTAATACCTCATCAAATAATTTAACTAATTACAGGGATTACCTATGCAGACAAACGCTGAGATTATACAGATACATGGAATGGCTGGAGTGGTCCTGAAAACACAGTATACAAAGCACCAGTACAACCTGGGGTCAAACAATCCACAGATCACATGACCCAGCTGCAGCTGTTGCCACAGTATAAAATAACAGTCTCCTAAAATAAGCACTGTCACTGACTTGGCAAATGGATATAGTCGATGTGATATATATGTGAGTATATTCTTTCAGTGTTTAAGTTTATAACTGCATCCCACGTACATAATATATGACTAATACAGATGAGTGATATTAATATAACTTTCTTATTTATGTCTTTTGCATATCCCAACATTGGGGATATTTGAATACTTATATGTTAAACGGAACACAGAAGATACAAAGCTTTGCAGCACAGAAACCAAGAAAAAAGACCAAAACAACAACAAAAGACACGGTCATTGTGCAAACCATGAAATGACAATAAACTCCTAATATTGATAATAAATAACTAGCATATAACATGGCAAAACTAGGACCCGCAACTTAACCTGGAGACAATGCCAGGTGAAAGTCTTGCTATTACTGGTAAGTATTACAATTTTCATTCCTATTTACACCATTCCTTAGTAATGTATTGGCATATGAATGCTCAATATGTTTGCCATAAACAGCTATAGTTCCCTGACCAATTGTGAGATGAGCAATAACTGTCAATAGCTTCTAAATTCAGAAATTTAACTCAGATTTTCCTTGTACTTGTGTTAATGCACTGGACACTGGAAAGACACTCCAGAAGCCTACCTTTTCGCTTCTCCCTCTCCTTTCTCGGTGGAAATTAGCTGTGTGAGGCAGACCTAGCAATAACTTTTCACCCTCTGTTACCAAGCTTAATTTTTGCAGGAGGTCTTCATCTGAAAGGCGATTGGAGGAGTCTGCCTGGGGGTGGGCGCAGTCATGGGATTGTAAAAACATTGTACAGCATTGCTTGGACATCATAGATTCAGAAAGACCACAACTTTGCAGTTTAGAAAAACGAGTATCGTTTAGCTGACAAATCTATTAACTGACTTCTATGAACTTAGCATATCTATGACAACCTGCTATCATTTCTGTGTTCTTTAATTAAAATAAGACAACGCTATTACAAAACTTTTGGAATGACCAAGAGATTATTTAGAGAAATTAATTAACAAACAAACATAAAAATATAGATATACTTCACATATTTCTTAGTTTTCTCTTGGAAAAAAATACATTGCATTGTGGAACTTTGCAACAGGTACTTTCTAAAGTGTACTAAAGGCTTCTAAAGCTTTTTACTCTTTTTAGGTGTTCGATCTGAAATAGAAATGGTAACACACAGATGGCAGATTAACTTCTACTACTATAATAAAACGAAAATATAATTGTGCACATTGGCGCCAACGGGCAGAAAGGACCAGCCTGTTTGGGAGTATACACTGTCGCAATCTCATCATCGGCAATTCTTGGTGCCAAGAAACTTCAGTGGGGGTGGAGTGGGTTAAGTACTAGGTTCAGTTTAGGATGATCTGAAAAAGGAAGGTGCAGGACTCCCTTTTATGTCATTAGTATTATATCACTAAAACTGCAGCACAAACCAATCTACTGTGTTAGGATCAGTCCCTACCCTCCCCCCTTCTGAATGCCAGTTTCCCATTTGGCCTGCAGGTGTCACCATCCTATCTCCTGATGTTTTCCAGGTCTGTTCTATTCCATAGTGTATTCCTCTGCTTCCCAGGCTGCCATGAGCTTAATGAGTGGCTGCAAAATGAACACCTTCTCTCTCATGGGTTCAACTTGTTGAACATCTTTATGTTCTGTGCCCCTAGATTCTGTTGTGTATCATGGTTCCTTGTGTTCTTGTATAATTTCTTGTTTTTTACCCATGTGTCTCTGTTACCATCTAGTTTTGTAATTATGTCATGGTTCCTCTGCTCAGTGTGTCTCAAGTTAAGCTCTAGTCCCTAGTGTTTGATTTTGATTACCTTCTCCTGTATGTAATTGTAACGTCTTACCCTTGTTATCTGTGTATATATGTGCCTGTCCTTGCCCTTGTTCCTCAGTTGGCCGTTGTCTTTGTAACTGTTGTTATCCTCCATTTGCTCCCTGCATTGTTCCTGTATGTCTTTCTTGGACCTGTTTGCTGCTAATTTCTCCTTGAGTTTTTCCCCTTGTCTATTAAATTTCTTGTTTAATTAACCTGCCTGAGTTAGACTCCCCACGGTCCTTTTGTTTCTTGTTTTTATTAGCTGCTTCATGGTTCATCCCTTTCTCCGTCTGTTATGATGGTAGAATAAAGACATGCTAATAACCATTGAACAGCTAGTATTTAATATATTATTAATAAGTATATATTCAGCTGCTGTTGATATAGACGCTGTGGACATTTTATGTTACATCCCATAATATGAAATGTTTCAATTCATGATTCACAGAAAACAAATACTGAAAACCACATTGAACAAACTATAATAACTGAAAAATCAAAAGCCTTACTTATTCAGATCTTAACATTAACAAGCAGAAGCATTTCTCAAGTCTTACAAAGTCCTAGGGCATAAAATCATAACCGCGTTATAATCTAATAGAATTTCTTTAAAAAACCTGGAATCCACTGACCATTGTGGACTTCAATATAGTAAAATCTATAAATATCACATGCTGATCAAATCAGAGATGCAATGGCTTTTTAAATTTGTCCCTGTTTTGCAAATGCAACCCATCCCAGCTCACCTGTGTTGGAAGAGGGTGTCCAAGCGATCCTGAAAATCCCACGGAGACAATCACACATTCTTTAAACGGGCAGCAGTCGCACACCGAGAACATTAGGTCAAAGACCAGCTAAATACAGTTTTTTGGAAGTTGTTGCCTCTTGTCAACCCCCTAACACAGTAAAACTGTAAAATGTGGTTGGTCCCAAATGAGGTTTGATGCCAATGGGAAAAACACGGTAGTTGATGGGTGTGTGAAACTAGACAGAAGCGACTGGATTAGCTCAGGCCAAGCGTCAGCAGTTTGAGTCCATGAAAAACTGCTACCTATTGTGTGTGACAGGATAGGATGAATCCCGAATGGGCCACAGGCCTGGTTTTCAGGCTTAGTGAGAACTTCGAGGGAATGGCTCAGCCTGGCTGGAATACACAGCAAATCAAAGGCAATGTAACAAAAAAATTTAAGGATAGTTTGTATAATTATATAATATAATTAGTATAATCAGCTTAATGCAGTTATCCTTTCGCAGGACAGAATTCAATACCCACAGACACACAGACACACAGACACACACACACACATAATTTATGACTCACAGCAACACTGAGCAGGTTTAACACAAAAACATGTTTATTCAACTCAGCATTGGGACAGGAAAATGCTTACACTTCTTATTCAGTGATTCAACAGAAAGTTTATGTAGGTGTGTAAAAATCTGAAGAAGGCTGTACTCTGTCCAAAAGCTACCCACCTAAGAAATTCACAAAAAGAAAGTTTTAGCTTTTGTATACGCTGAAGTTCTCTTCTGCCTGTTTTGAACTTTTTAATGCAAATATAGAAACCTTTAAGATATTTTTTGCATGTAGGTTTTACAATATTTTCATTTCAGCTCTCAGCTATTGATAACAATTTTAATTCTTATGTAATTCTCCTTTGGACATTCTTCACAATAGTTTGATCATGCTCTTGGGCTGTTGCCCTTAGTTTTTACAATGTTTGTGAAGGCAATTCCTAATGCATCTGAGCGGAATAAGTGCTTAGAAGATGAATGTATATTAGTATGTGTGTCAGCTGATGTGAATTGTGTATATAGACACAATTTAAATGTAACTTTCCATATGTGTAAATAGAAGATAATTCCTTATAGAATACTATGTAATATTATGCACACTTAAATTTTGCTTCTTATGTTGTAAATACATTTTACTTAACATTGTGTAGAGCAGCTTTCAAAAACTGTACTGCAAAAAACTGAACTGCAAAAAACTGATGTGATATTTTTCATATGGCTATTTGGCTACAGGGTGCTCTTACATTCTGCTAATATATAAAATCTGTATTTCAATCTAAACAGCATATGGCTTTCCAAAGTTACAGTAACAGACAGTTACTTCTAATACATCTAATAGTTATAATAGATGAGGAAAGACAGAATATAAACTGTAGCTAGGCTGTAATACACACAAGAAAATACACAATTAATAAAACAAAGCATGTAAGCTGACAGCAATAAATTATGCATTAATAAAGAAATACATGGATTATGGATTACTGTATGTATAAAATATATGACAAATGAATACAATTGCAAGAGGGTTGATAACGTAAGAGAAGATCAGGGAGATGGGTGAGTGCAAGCTTATTCAGAGACTTGAGAGTGATGAGGATCAAGAGGCGGATCTAAAAATCACCAGCATAGGGCACAGAGAACAGTAGAGATCTGATGATGGGTTGAAGTGCTGGGGAGGAGGCAGACTGCAGAGTTGTGGACCACAGCTTGTGGAGGGACCAGGAGATGGGACAGGCTTTGTTCACACCTCATATCAACGAGTTTTGGCCTCCCAACACTCTGTCGGTTCGTGGTTGTTCCCTCATCTGACCACTCTCAGTGGGTCTTCAGCACAGTCAACCATGAGCCCCCCACCAGGTTGTTTCGAGATGGTATGCCCCAGTTGTCTGGCTGTAACACAGTCACTCAGATCTTTACACCTGTCCATTTCTTCTGCATTCAACACGTTGACTGAGTGCCGAATGTTAGCTTACGATCTAATATCAGTTTCCAGTTAGAAATATTTACAAAATGAACATTAGAAATAAATCCAGTATTACATTTATATATAACACCAAACACACCTTTTAAAGCTCTGCCCACATTTCAATAAGCTGAAGGATATTTATTTAAAGGCCAGTGCAATCGAATACAAAATGTAACACATCCACAGCAGCTTTAACAACAAATCAAACCTCCAATTTCAAAATAAACTATTATATTTAAAGGTCACTGGCTGTAAGGTTACCAAGAACATAATCATCACCTAGATTTCCAAAACCACAAACTAGATAATCATTAAGATACAAACAACAAATGGTTAAACTGTTAAATAAAGATGACACTGTCTTGTTTGATTTCCACCAGCATCTAAAAATTTGCATTTTTCCCTAATTCATAAGATGTTCCTTATGTTCCTTTAATGGTGTTTGATGCTCCCGCTAATGTATTGCACATGCTCAGTTAGGACCACCAGCCATTTTATACTACCAAGGGAACCCAGTCTTATCAAAATAAAAGTCCCAATGACAATAATGCTTTTAAGTGATAGAAACCTCATACAATTCAGATTCATTCGTTTACTAATCACAGTGATGGTTATATGTACACATGAGTATAGTAGTGTATGTAATGTGAAACATACAGATATGAAGATATAAGTGTGTTTGTTAATATATCTACAAGTGAAAGTAAAAATATATATTATAGGAAGGACTGTATTATGTATTTGGAAATCATAACAAAAAACAAAAAATATTAAAGGGAATGTGATTGTTGTTTCATGACAAGATTAATTCAGCACATGGAAGGTGATATAAACTCCACTGGCATAGAGCCAGTGCAGGTACTAATTAACTTTTAATAGTTCGTTTACAGATATGATGCGAATAAGGAAGTGCTAGACACATATTTTCCACACTTTGGCCCCGTCTGCGCTGCCTGAACACTTGGATTAAGGGGTAAGGTTTCCTAATATTCGTATCATAAACTGTGAAAACACACAAGGTTTTCATGTCTTTTTTTTCTGTTTTAGGACATTTTTCAGAGAGGACAACATGGAATAATTGCTCATGCCATATGGATGGATGGATGGTATTTTTTATTTAAATCCTAGATTTTGTAGAAATGCATCTCAGTAAAACATCAGGATTATTTTGAAGATATCGTGGGGATTGGAGAACTATTATTAAATAATAAATATTTATTCACACATAAAGTGCTAATTTCGTACGTTCTGGATACTTCTTTCTAGCCATGTTTTCCCAGGCACAATTTGACACCACTCACCTAGGTGGCGCAAGAACATTTCACAACAATTTTGTAGCACCATTTTCTGTAAATTCTGCTGATGTTTCAAGACGGCCACGCCTGCGCAAGCGCAGACCTATTTGCGTGCTGTCACGTGGAGACAAACGTACCGTATGGTTCAGCGAGACGCCCTTATTTTTAAAGGGACAGGGCACCTCTTATTATCAATGATTTCCTGTCTTTGTATGACGTTGAAATATAAGGAAGAATAATTTTCTTTCCTCTAAAATATTATTTGTGCTATGGATTATGCCAGTGATTCAGCTGGATTCCGACATCGTAAGTTACGTACGTCTGAACGATTTCATTACTTTAATATTTTATCGAACCAAGCAGTAAGTGATTTATAAAACATGGAAACCTCACTGTGTGTGCTTTAACAATTCTGGGTCATATGAGCAGAATAATGAATGATGGTATGTTACTTGGAGGGCAGTTTTTACTTCCTCGTTTTGTGTTTTTATTCACGTTTGTTATTTGCGTTCAGTTCTGTATCGTGGTCCGTTATGGTACCTTTAGCTAGTCTTCAAGTGTCACGCCTCGATATCTGTCAGTTTTAAGTATTATTAAATGTTTTCTTTTGTTTCAGTCTGTTTCAGTCTGTTTTAGTTCTATTTCAGGATTGTTTAAATTATCTGCTGGATTGTACATGATTAACTATATCGCAGTTCATTGTCCAAACGTGGTGAGCTATTGTGCTTCTAAAAATATAAATTGATGTCAGGTAAATTAAAACGATAAATATGTTTTATAGATGAGGCATATTTTGGTGTTGGGATGGAATTGATCTTTCCTCGTTTGAATTTATTGACAGCTACAATTTCCCCCGTATAATCAATGCCATAACCATAAACATACACAGCAGTGCCGCTTATATTTGGAACAACGTTCCTGAATTTCTACCTTTTTTGCAGAGTCAAAAGGGAGAATGAAGAATACAGCACCCGACATGTCAGATCCTAACCAGCTTTTTGATGACACTAGTTCTGGACCTGCCAGGCACAGAACCCAGGAGATGTCAAGGATAGGTTACCCTGCCCAGGGCTTGCTTTCTGAACCCGTGTCCAATTTTGCCATGGCCTATGGAAGCAGCCTGGCCGATCACGGGAAGGAGATGGTTGACAAAAATGTAAGTGGAAATTAGTTCTCATTAGATCCAATTGCTTATCACAAATCTGCTTCCAGAATATCTATTAAAATGTTCTATGTTATGCTACCTGAAAATGGAGTGATTTAGATAGTTAATACTCCATTCTATGTATGCAGTTTTGGGGATGTTACAAAAGTAATCCATTAAAGACCGGTGGAAAGTTCAGGTCCAGGAAGTGCAAATCCAGATCAAGGTTTTATTTCAACCAACCAGTTGAGCATAGAGAATCAGTCACAGAGTACTCAGCTGGTTGGTTGAAGCAAAACTTTGGTCTGGATTTTCTGCTTTCTGGACCTGACATTTCCACCTCTGTCTTTAATGGATTCCCAACGCTGTGTGTATAGCATTCCACTTCATAATATCAGAACGTTTGTCCTACACTAAAATATATTCATGGGAAATCATGCATTTTTAATCATTTTTTTCTTACCATTATGTTGTCAGACTACTTTTACATGTTTTGCACCTTTTGTTCCTCCACACTTGATGACCTTAAACATGGACTGACTGGTTGTTAGGTATAAGCATAGAGACTGGAATGAAAACACTGGAATGTGTCCTTGGCTTTAGAAGCTAAGAACATACTTACCAGTCTGTCAGCTGGGCTGAGACACTGAAACAAACCTGTACACCTTTCACTCACCTAAGAGTGCTAAACTTTTCCGTTTGTATCATTCCTTTATTGTTTTTTCAGATCACTAGCTCATGCAGGTCACGTCAGTGACAGAACTCGCTGGAAGCAAAAATGACATAACTTTTAAAACTGTTATTTTCCAGTGTACTGAATAGTCTATGTTATGCGTTTAGTACGATCATGATGGCATCAACATAAATTGCCTTACAGAAAGACAATAGGTATAATATTATTGGAGCCAATACACATTTCTGCGTAAATCATGACAATGGTAACTGTTTTCAAATGTTTAAAGGGAAAACACTGACAAACCAGTTATAGGGTTCGAGCCTAATGTAACAGTAGGGCATGGACTAAAAAGCAGAACTGAAAGGCAGGGATGTCACTGTTGTAGCATTTCCTGCCTCAGAAGGCAACCTTCCTTTTATCAGGACGCTTATAGCAGTCAAAAGTATTGAAATAGATTTGCAGATAGGAGACTGCACCCAGGAAGGATTTTTGAAAGAAAAAAAGCAGTTTGAAGCAGCTTAATGTATTAGGGATGTATGAGGTATTTTAAGGATGAGTCCTGTAAATTCTGTAAAGGCGTCATTATGAACTTTGATATTGCATTGCTCTAGTGGAAAAGTAAATAATAAGACATTGAAATAGGAGAACGGGAGTCATTCTACTGCTATGGAATGAGCTCCAGACTTACAGGCCACATTAAAAACACATTATAGCAAATCCCTCTTTTGTATTAGGCTTCCTTTTTTAAGCTGTTTATAACTTGTCACCTATTTAATGGTTCAGCTGTTTTGGATGACCTTCAGATTTAATGTGATCTTGACTATAATTACTATACACAGTTTTTGAATTGCCTTATGAATCTTTAAGCATTAAGTTTTTTTTTTTCTTTTTCCCAGAACGGTGCAAATGTATTTGCCTATGATAGCTACATTCTTTTTACAACATTTTTTTTCTATGTGTCTGGAAGGCTTTATGTACTATACATTTCAAAGCTCATTTGAGCATTCTGTTCAAAATCATTAGTCCCTTTAAATAAAGCAAAGTACAATATTCCTGTGCTATTAATTTTTGCTCGCATGTTGTTTTTGGCATAATTGCATGTATGGAATGCCATGTCGCATTTTTATAGTGTGTTGTCTTTTCTCCCATAGTTGGCTCGTTTTATTCCCATTTCCAAGCTGAAATACTACTTTGCTGTGGACACAATCTATGTGGCAAAGAAGCTGGGACTTCTGGTTTTTCCTTACATGCACCAGGTACTGTCTAGAACTAATTGCTAAAACTTGTATCTGAAAAAATGTTCTATAGTGTATTCTGTGCAAGAGTAAGGAACTCTTAGGCTTAATGATGATCAGTTTATAGGCCTTATGGCAAGGACTTAAATGTGCTGTCTGGGAGTCTTTGAAGAGGTTTTGTGGGAATGGAATCTAGTGCAAATTATTCTTTCTGCAGAGCTTTTGATTACTTTTAATGGTGAAATTGGAGAGTTATTAACTGACTTTTTTGGCATCATTATCGAAGGTTCTAACTGACTTTTTTGGCATCGTTCTTGAAGGTTCTAAGTGTCTATCTCCTGAATATCAAGAATTGTTTGCACATTTTCTCACATGTAGATACATGCGGCAGACATAAATTTGGCATGGATATTTGAGCTTCTGGAGTTGGCCGAATTAATTTACAATAAAAAGAAACTCCATTATCAAGACATGGGAATATTCAAGTCAAATTTGCAAAAAATATTAATAAAATGCACAAATGACAAGAAATATATACCAAATATTCAACCCATTGCACATCACACAAAGCAGAACAGATTCAAAGGACAAACATTTCCGCAACATTTAGAGTGGAAAAATGAGGAATTGCTGCGGCTGAGCCTTTGGGATAGAGGGCACCCAGGTACCACCCAGAACCATAAAAATGTGACTTCCAGACTGGGATGGGTGACACTGTAGTCTGAGTACATCACAAATCAAGGTCAGTGCCTAAAAGAAAGGCAGCTTGGGGAGAGCTTTGGACAGCGGTGACCCTCACGGGAGGTGTAAGAAAACTGAAATTGACCTTTTTGCCCTTGACACAAAACACCATCTTTGGTGCAAGTATAACACTGCACAGTGTGGCCATGTGAGGAATGTGTCACGTATGAGGGGGAGATACGTTTCTTATAGCTACTGTACAATATACAGTGAAATCTTTTCGGCGAGATGTTCCAAATAAATATGGCATTGAGGCATTTCCCTAGTTAATTTGTAGTTATTTAATTATGTTAATTTAGTTCATTCATTTATAGCTTTCATATTTCTTATTTTTATATTTCTTTCTGTCCTTGCTACTCGCTCATCATGTTCTTTGCCTGTCTCATACAATGTACTCACATCAAGGCCGTCTGACCCCCTGGTTCCAGGAATCTGTATGAAGACCATAGATAAAGGGCCGGTTTCCCTCAGTGGGGGCAGAGACAGACACAGACAGACACTCAGTCGGCCGTGTGAAACATCTTTCTGTAACATCTTCATTCTGTCTCAATAAACTGCTTAAGCTTAAGGAACCTGCTTCATCATTCAACTAAAAGAACCTGAGGTTTCACTGAAGAAATCTATCAGCATTATTCTTCATTTGGCAGCTAAACTTCCAAACATCCAAACACATCACATAGTATACCTGCTAGTTTCATGGTAATTAAAATAATTCTTTGTTTAGTTTAAAATGCTTGCATCATTTAGTTCTTAAATACTGGTATGCAGCTGTCATGGTGTGATGTGAAATTCATGCATGTTGGAATGGTATTTAGGATTTCAGGTTGATTGAATTTTCATTCATTTGGGAAATTTATGAAAATGATATAAATCTTTCCTATTTTACTCCTGTGATGTGTTTTTGGAATTGCTCAATGTCGAGCGATCTGGCATTGTAGCTCTTAAGCCAAATTGTGCCCTGTTCATTTCCCCGCATGGCTGCTGACGTTCCCAGGTGCTTATAAATAACATTTGTCTGAATGTTAAATTTAGACTAGATATCTGTTTGTTGCCAACAGAATTGGGAGGTCAGTTACCAGCAAGATACTCCTGTAGCTCCCAGATTTGACATCAATGCTCCAGATTTGTACATCCCAGGTGAGAATCATAACAGCATAAATATTAACGGACCTTAACACTGCTTTTTTTGGGGGTTATTTTGCCCTTGAATTAATGCCTGTTTCCATTCCTTTGACAGCAATGGCTTTTATTACATACATTCTGGTGGCTGGTTTAGCATTTGGAACCCAGGACAGGTAGGTATGCTATGCCTTGGCTAAGAATAATATTGCATTATTTTTATACTGTATTTACATCACAAAATTATTATTAGAACATGCCCAAGAACAATAATCTATACAGAGACCACACACACACACACACACACACACACACAGAATAGATATTGTAGCAATTGAATAGAATATGAATTGAGGATGATTGACTGAGTGCATTGAAGTTTATATCAGATGTTCAAGATTCAGTGCATGCAAAAAGAAAGAAAAAAGGTTTGCAAGACAGACGGGGTAGGGAAGGCTTAGCAAGGGGAGCTGGGGTGCTTGGCACTGAGATGATCCATCTGTATAAATACAGATGGATGGCACTAAATAATGGATTTCTTCCATTAACGTGTGAGAGTAGTGCAAATTCATAATATACCTTGAATTTTTTGGTAGTATTGGTAATGTGGTGACACGAGACGTTAGGCAGCTCTTGGGGGTGACGCTGTTCAGGTGCTGTTCTGGTTCTTGGAGACCATTCCCAGAAGTTTCTAGAACAAGTGGTGACCAGGGAGGGGTCTTTGATGATTTTGTTGTGCATCTCTGTCTCCTGTAATTGTGTCTATGATCAGCGGAGGGCAGACTGTAGGCAATAACCTTCTTAGCACATCAGACAATATGCTGCGTATTGCAATGGAGAATTGGAGGATGGTTTTTATGGCGATTTTTTTATAGGTGATGGTGATTCATGGGAACTTTCCAGAATCCACCCTGCTCTCAGTTGCATTGTTGATTGTTGGAGGGCCGATCAGACTGGGCATTACTTGAAGTCATTCACCATTTCCAGTGTTTTCACAGAGGTGCACTTGTGGTTCTTTGATTATCATGATACCAGTCTGATAACCTCCATTGTGTATGGTGGTGATCAAAAGTTAGAAACCTGTTTATGGCAGAATTTTTGGAATTTTCGGAATTTCTGCATACGTTCGTGATTAGATCTTTATCAAGGTGAATAAGACATACACTGTTATACATTTCCATTCATTTATTGGTCAAATGGATCCAACAGATTTCTTTGTTGGGAAAAGTATGTGATCCTATGCTTTCAGTAACTGGTGTGACACGCTTCAGATGAACATGTGATTATTTGACACATTGTCCTCATTTCCAGTGTTTACATTTTTCTGATGTTACCAGTATCTTATAACATTATTCTGCACAGTTGTAAATTGCTAGCAAGTAAAACAGCACATACACATCTGCACAGTACATCTAGGATACTAAGCTAGAAAGGGTGCAAATAGTACATTAAAGTGCAATAGACAGTAGGGTGTATTAAGGCAGCATACAGTACAAATGGGAATGAACATATATGGAACTTGAATTTGGAGGTAGTATTTACAGTTACACACTCTCTTCCTGTACAGGTTTTCCCCAGAGATCCTGGGCATGCAGGCCAGTTCGGCTCTGGTTTGGCTCGTCATTGAGGTCCTGGCCATGTTGCTCAGTCTTTATCTGCTCACAGTTAACACAGACCTCACTACAATCGATCTTATCGCCTTTTCTGGTTACAAATATGTGGGGTAAGATTCTTGTCGGGAATTCAGATTTTCAAAGTGTATATTTAAAATAAAACAACTTGGAGTCTTTTTACCATTATCAGGGCAAAGAAGTAACTAACTTAATATGCTGTTTCCACAGAATGATTGTGGAAGTGCTGGCAGGACTGGTATTTGGCAGAATGGGTTATTACTTAATGCTGCTTTGGTGCTGCGTGTCCATATTTGTGTTCATGGTAAGTTGGAATTTAGGCCTACCTTATACACATACTGTCTTAATTATATAAGGTACATCCTACGTGGGTTTGACTTACAGTCTGATAAAACAAAGGTAAAACTTAATGTTACTTTTTCAATTAACAGAAAGTTATGTTTAGAACAAAGCCACAGCCATTATTGTCAAGTATGGGAGTTAAAGTATCATGCGTGGGTTGTTTTCTGTCTACAGTAATTTTATAAAAGTTTGTTTTGTTCAGAGCTATTTCCATATCTTGTGGTTCAGTTCCATTATGGTTTGAGAAGATGAAAGTTAGATTTTTTTTGCCCTTTAAGTCAGTGTTTCTCACCTTGATCCTTGGGGACCCACAGATGGTCCATGCTTTTGCTCCCCTCTGGCTCCCTGCCAGACAATCCACATTTTTGCTCCGTTTGTGGGTCCCCATGGACTGGATTGGGAAATGCTGCGTTAACCAATTGCGGATTTTGTTGGTGATGAGGAACTGACAGGACTTTGCCTGCAGATTCGTACTCTAAGGTTGAAGATCCTGTCAGAGGCTGCAGCGGAGGGAGTGCTGGTCCGAGGGGCCAAGAACCAGCTACGCATGTATCTAACCATGGCTATTGCAGCAGCCCAGCCCATTTTCATGTACTGGCTGACCTTTCATCTCATTAGATAAAAACAAAACAACAAAACGGAACAAATTGTTTGAGTCACAGACAGGATACTACCTCTCATAAAACAAGACTCTTCTCTTACCCTTTGGTTTTAGAAACCAGGCTTTCTCATTTAAGCAAAATGAAAATGCATTTTACACGTTAACATTTTTTTCTTGGTTACTACTCAGTATTTGTCTTTAATTGACCGTTTAGCACCGTCTGTGTTGCACTTTGTTTAAATTATTTTTTTTTTACGCATCATTAAGTATCCCAGGTTTGGTTCACGATTCTGCTCGACCTCAGACGCTACAAGTAGAGGAACGAATGAGACCACTATGTAATCTGTAAGGCTTGACATAATGAGTTTCCTTTAAATGACATTAAATTTTAAATGACATTTGCACAACTGTAATGTCTGTCTCTTAATAACAGTAGTACATCTGAGTTATTACATTCATGTAGCCATTTTGTTCAAAATTTATATTGGGACACAGCTTAGTTAAATGTATGTGTGGAAGGGAGACATGCCATCAATCAATATTTTCTGAGTATTAAGGAGGACAAAGGGGGTGGACTGAAATAGCAATACCCTCCATGAATACTTGAATGACATGCGTTGCTTTATTGTTATTCTCATTGTTATTTTATTATTATGGGCCCTATTTATTTTAATGAAAAGGTCCATGTTATTCTTCACCTAGTTATTATTATTATTGATAATAAAAATGCCAGACTATGTAAACTTTGATACCGTCAATTCCTGGGGTTCAGTTTTGCTCATCTGTCTATTGAGGTAAAGTCCCCTTCAAATGCCATCACTTCCTTCTTTAAAAAAAGAGGAGAAATAAACTTGAAAACCCCAAAACTCAAAAATCTTTTTTTTTCCCCCTGCAAATTATAGTCCATCTTTAAAACAATTATTTAAAATTTTTTTGTTACCGGCTTATCAAGAGTAGTTAAATGACAGATTTCAAAAGCTTTCTGCTACAGTAGGTTTGAGCAGACTGCTGCTGGACCTCAACTCGGAGTAGTTGCTTCCATTTCATTTGCATTGATATCGGATCACTGGGCAGGCCATTGCATTAAGCTGGATTTATTGTCACATTCGTGGAACCATTCCCAGAACTCCTTAGCCTTGGGGCCAGAGCATTATCCTGAATTTAAAACTTCTCTTGCAGATTGATACACTGCTGTCATGAAGGTATACCTCTGACTGGTAATGGTATTTAGATATCCTGTGCTGTTAAAACACGTTCCACACCAGTACCTGACACGATGACAGCATGAGATCTGTAAATTCCGGTGCAAAAGTTGTGCAGACTTTGATGACTATCTGGCACCAGTGTTATCCTGGACATCTGTTGATCTGAACAATTCATGTCCTTTCACGTCTTTCATCAATGAACCATTTTCAGCTGTTCATTTTCAGTAAACATATGTGCAAGAATTTGTAATTAAGCTTTTTTGGAGTGTGACCCAGTTTTCAAGTTAGAATATCAGCGTACATGTCTCATATTTTGTAAAGATCCACGTCTGAAAACATTTTATAGACGAACAATGTGAGTGAATTGTTTTATACATGCATGATTTTAGTTCCTGGTAGTATATTGGCCATCATCTTCATGTAAATTTTAATTAACGTAATTTGGAAGTATGTTCAATTGCTTTTATATCAGGTAAATTTTTGCAGAAAGGTGTTTTTTTTCTAGTAAGATATTTTTAAGATTGTACAACATCATGAGGTTGTTTTAACGTAAGATCATAGGACAACATCAGTATTCTTTCTGCTTGGTAGTATGAAGACTTATTGGACATTTTATCTTTTTAAGCTTTTTTTGACCTTTTGAATTTCACAACAATGTGATGTTTCAGCTTGATTTCTTTTGCATCACACATCATAGTTATAACTAAAGAAATCATAACTAAATAGGAAAATTCCATACTGTTGTTTTTTTAAAAACTTTTTACAAATTCTTTTTACATGCATCTAGTGGTAGGCCCAGCAAGGCAGGAAGCGTATTATTATTCTTTTCTGGAAAAAGAGGGCGTGTCTTTTATTGACTCTTTAAAGCTAAGCTTTAATATTCCAAGTAATTTACTTTGTTGAGCAGCACCCATCTTTTTGTGATAGCAAATTTTTTCCATTTTTAAACTGAAACAAAGATAAATCTGCATGGTGTGAAATTCCATTGATTTTCCTAAACCGCTTATTTAATCCAGGGTTAGTCAGTCCAGAGATTATTTCAGGGAACACAGGGCTGCAGGTAAGTAAAGCTTTCCATGGGCTTGACTGCCTCCTTCCACTCTTCCTACTTCTGCTCTGCACTGACATCACCCCTGCCCAGGTTGGCATCCTGGGGTAGCACCTGCTGAGAATGGGCATTGATACAGAACATTGTCAGTGGCCTGGCTTTGCCATGAGGCAATTGCTGGGCCATGGCTTTATCTAGAACAGGTGGTCTTTCTTGATCACGACATACTTACGGTGGTGACAGGATCTTCCTGTTTTTTTTTTTTCCCTTCCTACAAATGGGGGTGGTCGTTAGTCTGGGCCAAGACCGGGAACAATATAAAGGACACAAGAAACACACTAATACGCCTCATTCTTAGATTACATCTTAGATTGGCAAAGCTAACAGGCCCTGTTGTACAGAATTTATGAAAACAGTAGCCGTGACTTGCTGTCTGGGCAGTTTAAGAGATGTTGGTCCCCTAAGTATAGAGATGCTGTGGGTGGGCATTCTAGCATGTGTTAATGAGCAGGGCTGCTCATTTTTTCTTGAAGCAAGGGACAAAGTTAAGTAAAGTTTTAAAAATTGCTTTCGCCTGGTGTTTTTATTTGTATTTTCAGCATTTTTTTTTTTGTCTGCCTTGCGCCCATAACCTCAGGGATAGGCTCCGGACCCCCCGTGACCCTGAATAGGACAAGCAGTCACAGAAAATGGATGGATGGATGGATTTTATAAACTTATTTATAATTTACTCTAACAAAAAATGACGGACTTTAATGTATACCCAGTGTTTTAAATCCGTACACTCTGTATTTGTTTTTCATTGATAAGGGGTAACTACACTAATCCTTTTCTATTCTGGTCAGCTTTTATTTTGTAAGTGGCAGGGTAGTTCAGTGCACAGTGAGAAGTAACTGGAACGGAAGCTGCTTCCAGACTATGCTGATTATGTTGATGTCTGTGGGTGAGGTTGCACAATTCAGTATAATGAGACATATGAACAGTCTGCTGCAGCAAAACAAGCTCCTTCTAGCCTTGTGTAAGATCCTTTTGAGGCCCCTGGAATAGTGCCGGAGTAGCTGTGCGCGTGTGTATCATGATCTTCACTTGCAGTCACTCTGCCAGCTCCGTCCTGTGTGGCTATGCGCTCATGCTGTCTATAACAGAGGCAATGCAGCGTGACAGGTGGCTACTTTCCATGGGTCTCAGCTTCTCGGCAGCCACCTGTCTAATCAGAGGAGTAATGCAATTTTCCATGTGCTATGCCATGTCCATGACTGCAGTTTTCTTTTCTTAATGTATGTTGTGTCTATATAAAAAAGTCAGTATATACTAGTCAGTTATGCTATTGGTGATTCCACTTAGGTTTCAATTCATCCCATTCCCAGTCATTAAAAAATGACTAATGTAGTGCTAATATAGAACATGGGTCTTAATAAAGTATGAATTTAATTAAGGTATATGTTAATGATCCTAATATTCGTAAATAATTTTATGGACTATTTTCTGCATTGTTTATGGGAAAAGTTACAAAAACTTATTACTCATAGTCTTGCATGGTCACATACTAAACGTGTATTATTTTGTCTGTACTAATATAAAGATCCTATGTAAAACACTGGCACAGAGGTTGGAAGATACCTTTTTATGAAGGAATACTGTGTATAAATTAGATTCTGTAAATGACCCAGGGTTTTTCCCCAAGCAAGCCACTGTGGGTCTCGTGGTCCCATGGTGCTCATCTTCTGGGCTGTTTACTTGAGCAGGACGAGAACATGTAGGTAACTTGCTTACTGTCAGGAGGTTATTGTTGCTGTCTGCCTGCAGTGTGGAATGAAAACTGTTGGTGCACAGCAGATTCCTAGCAGGAACACCCCCCCCCCCCAACACTCACACTAAGATTCACCATGGGCCTCCAGGTCACTGAGAAGGACTCACATAATTGGATGGGTGTGAGGGGGTTGTGTGGGGGGAGGGGTGCATGCTGGAGAGACCATCTGCATGGACAGGTCTGGCATGCTGCTGTACTGTGAAATCAAAGTCTTGGAGGGCGAAGAACCAATGAGACAGTTGGGAATTGGTGTCCTTAGGCTTAGCCACATAGACCATTTTGTGTGGTTTGTGTGAAGGGCTACCTGGAGAGATACAGGATGGCTCCAAGGTGGCCTATCATTATTTAGTAGGTGTTTTCTTTATGGAGTGTTCCTCACCTTTGTCCTGTGACTGGATGGCTCCCACCCCAAGTTCTCATGTGTTGTTCAAAGTTGGGGGTATGGAGGATCAGTTCAGTGGTGAGGGCTTTCATCAGTTGTTGGAAAGAGACTTGTTCAAATGAGGTACCCGCCAAGCGGATTCCAAGGGTCATAAGCCCATACCTGGTTCTTGGTGACAAAGTATGGATAGGTCAGGAGTGGTTAGCGGTGAGCGCCCTCTGCTGGAAATCCTGTACCCTGCCGAGGTGGACTAGGTTCTCTGCCCAGCTTTTGGTGTGGATGATGACATTATCAAGGTGGACCAATCTGGAATCTACAACAGGGCTGAAGTATGATGCCCATCAGCCTTTGGGAGACACCAGGCATCCCATGGAGTCCAATAGGGAGTATGCAATACTGCCAGTGTCCAGTGGGTGTGTTTTTTTTTCCTTGGCAGCTGGGATAAGAAGTTCCTGCCACTAAATCTTAGTGAGGTTCAGAGTAGAAATAAAGCAGGCCTTACCTAGCCCTTCCTCAAGTCATGGGATAGCTGTTGAAATGGGCGATCTCATTAAGCCAGTGGAAGTAATTTCAGAACTGTCCAACTTAGGTACCATCAGAATGGAACATGACTGGGTTTTGGGACTACTTGGTCACAAATGGCATCTTTACATCTTCTGGGAACACAGGGATTTGGTAGGACCTTCGGCAAATGACAACACCAGGGACCTTCTCGATATGGTGCTTGATCAGGTGGGTGCAGACCACAATGTAGTTGTCCACAATGTGTGGCAGTTCCACCAGGCTTGCAGGTTGTTCTACACGACACTGGGCCGAGCTGAAGTCCACTCCTGTGTGGACTTCGTCTGGAGGTGCGGCGCAGAGTGCTGACAGGTGGCCCCAGCTCGATCCACTGTCTCAGGACGTTGATCATAGAACCCACCTTTTCTATCTATGGTTTAAGGCCACAGTTGGGAAGCCAGGAAGTTGCAGGAGGCAATCGAGATTAGGATGGAAACTCACAAGGGCAGAAATTGCAGTTAGGCTGGCCAGGGTTAGGTTTTCAGCCTGTTCCATGTGTTCTCTAACGAGGTATGATCTTCCACCATCTTACAGTATTGAGAGCGTTGTTGTTCTCAGCACTCCTTTGCCATATTGAGCAGGCTCTGGCATTCTCTTCCAAAGAGAAGATTAACAGGGCGAACCCTGTGGAGGCTCAGGACGTTTCCTGGATGCAGTAGAGGATGTGGGGTAGCATCAAATTCCTGTTCTGACCATCCTTGTCTGTAACACTTCTGACCATCTGTTTGAGCATCTGATTGAATCACTGAATGAGATGTGGACCTTATGGAGCCTTAATAAGCTGAAAGATAAATGTCATAGTGGGGTGGTATGGTGGCACAGTGGATAGCACTGTTGCAGATGTTGAGATATCTCTTGATTCTCTCTGTAGGAACATTTAAATGAGCTGTACCAGGCAACATCTTCATCCCGAGTTGTTTGTTATATCCAAAAACTGCATCTTTTTGGCAAATACCCATTTATTACCTATTTTTTGCTGTTCCTATGCAAAATATAGTGCCTCTTCTGTACCTGCTGCCCATGTCACATGGTCCTGTATGCTGCAAGTTTTTGTGATATTTGAACAAAAAAAATTAAAAATTGCACCAGCTATCTACAATATCCTATTTTACAACAATATGCTAGACCCTGAGCATACCTCAACTTTTAGACAGTGAACGCAGAATTAACAAACAATTTATCAGCGGATTGTATAGGATGTGTTCACAGATGAGTATGCTACTATAGAGGAATTTAACACAATAAATAATAAAATTGTAATTTTGTTGCATATTTACTTAAAATGTAGCGGTGGTAAAAAAACAGTAAAATAAACAAATACAAACAGGGTATGTGAAATTATAGTTATAACATCTTTTTGCATGTACAAGTAAGGCATACAGGAGGCTAAGTACAGTGCATTCTATGACACATTTTTCAGTGAAATGTTTTGGTGGTAAATCTAGACCAATAACTGTCTATACAAACTGTAAAGAGATAAAACAAACCGGTCTAAAAATACATGGATTTTTCATTTAAACAAATGTGAAACAAATATTAAATAGATATTAAATAAATTGTCATCAGCTATTACATAATTTTTTAAATTTAAAAAAATATTTTTAAGTGCATAGAAAAGATAAATTGAAATTTGTGAAGTCTTGATTGTGTTAGTATTATTGTTAATACCTTTAAATGCCCTTAAAATGTCACATGCTATTGTTCCAATTCTTTTCCTTATCCAACAAAAAGAATCAAAATTCCATGTTTTCATTAAAATGTATGATTGAATTATTAGAAATATTATTAGTAGACTTTAAGTAGAAATAACATTAAAATCAGACATGTCTTAAGTAACAACAATTTTCCCATATGCTAACATTAGTTCTGAAAATCAATCATCAGAAAGATTATTTTTCAAAATCTTATGAATCCAGTGCAAAATCATCAAGGTGGCCATTCATTTCTCAAAGTTAATTACTTCCACCTGGCCAATGTATACATGCTATCTAATAAACAGCTTCCAATAGCCTATTTACACAGCTGTGGAAGAAATACATATAATTTGGAAAAAAAAATGATCTATTTCGATCATGATTAATTCACTCGTTTATATTTGAAAATAATCTGTGAATTATGTGGAAATATGTTTTTTGTGTATATATACACACACGCTCAGCACTGATACTCTCCAGTTTTTTGCATTGTCAGATTCTCTTTGACAATCTGCAGATTGAAAGATGAGAGTACTCTGGCAACAAGAGATTAGAGCCGGCCAAGTCTCATGGGCGCGATCTGGAAGGGATGCACAGGTTTGGCTCATGGTACATGATATATCCTCGCTCACATATGCAACGGTAGGAGCCATCAGTGTTGACGCACTGCCCATTCACACACAATGTGGCAGGGTCCTCCGTCTCCTCACATTCATTTATGTCTGGTGGGTAGAGAAAAGTAAGGAAAAAAAAGATATATTAATCTGTACATTAATACATTTTATTAGTTATGGCCAAATGAAGCATCATGAAACATTTTCTGTATTATTGACCCCACTAGATGGCATTCTCAATTTGCTTTGAGGCAAGAATTGAGCCCATTTTTGAATAGAGCACCATCTAGTGGTGTCAGAAAATACAGCAATTGGTTCATGGCCATCACTAGTTTTTATATTAATGGGTACTTGGTATTCCCATGACCCCAATTAGGGCAAGCAGTTACAGAAAATAGATGGATGGATGGATGCATGAATGCTTGGTTTCTGTGATACAAATTAGTGCTATATATTTAAATAAATAAAGAAAAACTACTTGATTTATTACAATGGTGTCCCATTGATGTAAGCTTTTCAGTAATGGCACTAAAAAAGAAAAGCATACTGTACTTTTTGGTAATTTTGGTGATAGCCTCCCTCCAAGTTTTACAAAAAAAAAATACACTTGGAAAGGCTAGATTAAGCTACTCAGTGACAAAGTCACAAAAAATGGTATCTGCAGAAAGGAACTGCATGCAATTTTTAATACACTCTACCAATGCAAGTCATTGAAGCAATGTCCAAATAGTAGCCATCATAGCAGTCACAGGTGTATCCCTCCGAGATGCGAATGCAGCGGCCGTTCTTGCAGCCATTCACGATTCCACACTCATCAGTGCTGAAACTCTGATAAGATTCATACCGTCCTTAGGAAGGAATGGGCAGCTCTGTTAGAGTCAGATAACAAAAGTACCTCATCCCTTTTATTACTACTGTGTACAACATTCTAGTTAAGGTAATTCAGTCAATAATTTAGTCAATAATGTCGAATTTCTGGTTATATCACAAAAAAATAATAAACATCAATAATAGGCATTTTCTATAATTTCTCAAAATAGACAATTTTTAAATTGTTAAATTTATCAAGGCTAGTAAAGAAGTCTCTTACTCTCAGAAAGTGCCCGGCCAGAAGGCTGGCTTGGATAGCTTGGATAGGAGCGTGTTTCCTCAGGCGGAAAACGCATCCATGACTCAACAGGACGAGTCTCATCCACATTCCCATCCTCGTCCTCAAGGTCACGGTAGCCGGCACTTAGACGACGTGGATGAAGGCTCCTTGCGCCCCCTCGACTTTGGGGACGTGGCCGGGCTTCGTAGACAGACTCCGGGACAACATCTGACATTTGTAAATAGGGTCTTCGTTCTGGTCCCCGTGAGGCATAAGTTTGTTGGTCATATGGAGACTCTTGTGGTCTGTAAGATCCCAGAGGTCTTCCTCTATAGCCAGATGTACGGCCCCTTAGAGAAGCGTAGGGATTGTAGCCTGGGGAAGTGAAGTCAGACCCTGGTGCTGGGCGTTCAGGGTAGGATTCATAAGGCATATCGTATTCTTCGCCACGGCTGAGATCACGATCAGCACCAGGGCCGTATGGTCTGCGCATACCTGGAGGTCTCAGAGCATTACAGAGCACCTCAAAATCATCTGAGAAGACAGAGTAGAAACGCAGAGCGTTAACTATGTGTTAAATAACTAAACCAAATTTTATTTTTTAACACAATATCGTATTTAAAATATTGAAAGTATATGTTTACTTTTTGTAGTACCATTGTATCAAAGTAACTTTTTTTGTTGCTCTGTTTTCAGTAAAATCTCAGCTGCTTATTTTCAGTTTTGTAAGCTGGTAAAAATGTTTTAATTATAATGTTTAAGTATAATGCTTTAACTTAAACAGGTGTATTTCAGTAGAGTACCTGAATCCTGGCTGGGGCACAAGGCACAATCCAGCTGCCACGCGTATCCGTACAAGCAGCAGCACTCTGAGAAAGTTACCTGCCGGCCCAGCAGGGGATTTTGGCATATCAGTTCTTCTGTCACTTGCCCCCAGCAAATTGCCAGATCTTCATCTATCAAGAGATGACAGTTTGCCGTGTAAGAAAGGAGATTTCATTGCACGGGAGGATATGTTAATTAATACCAAATTGTATCCATCTATCTACCCTTCACTTATTCTGGTCTCAAGAGGGGCCTGGAGTCTATCCCAGGTAGCACATGACATAAACAGCTAAATTTTGGACAGGATACAAGCTTTTTGGTTATAGGGCATGCTCACAAACATCCAGATGCAAGCACATAATATGGGCGATTTAGAGACACCGATTAACCTAACTGCAGGCAGTGGGAAGACGCCCTCATGCCGCAGGGAGAACATGTGTCAGGTTCAAGCATGGGAATTAGTGGGGAGCTGCAAGAACGGCATATGGTGCTTTTCCACTGGCATACAGGAACTGAGCCGTACTGCAAAAAGAAAATACAGTGTGGATGCAGCTCGCTTTGATTTTCAACTGCAGAAAGGTCATCTCGGTAAAGGCGCTCCTAGGTTTGGAGAGTGACAGGGACGTAAAACTAAAGAGACGCTTATTTACTGTTAACACGGCCCACATCAGGATTTACGATGTGCTAATTTCTGATAGAATGTCTATGAGAATTGTTGTCTAATGTTGACATCTAAAGCTAGCGGAATTATCATTCGCTTGTGTAAATTTGCATTACAAATCCATTTGTTCAGCTGTTCTGTACTACTTTATTAAGTGGGAGGTTGGAAATATTTGCGTTAGTTACTGGGAATGCATCAATACATCAAGATGTGCGATATGCCCTTTTTTTCCTTCAGATAATCCACGGATATCGACGCAGATCACCGGTATCTTTGTGCATTTCAACCATTCAGATGGCGGTGACGCGATCAGCTTGGTTTGGTCACGCTCTCTGTCCGAAAAACCGTCAGTTCACGATTCGGCTCAGATTCGGCTCGGTTCCTGGTGGCAGTGAGCCACATCCGAAGCCGAAAAGCGCCAATCGTCTACTGGGCATGTTCTGTTAAGGAGCTAATAGATGATCAGTGGGGCACACCGGGGGCTGGTTAAGTGTAATCAGCTGTGAGGATAAAGGAAATAAGCTGAACTAAGAGATGGAGGAGTCCTGTGGGAATGTATAAATTTGGACTGCAGCTGGACTCTGGCTCAGGGCAGTGGGCTAGTATTATTCCATTGTTTATACTGTGATAGTAGATGTGTTTTTGAGTTGGCGTTGTGCTTATACCATGTGCTGGTGAGCTTGATGAATGTGGGGAGCTGTGTGCGTCTTAAAAAGGAAGATCAGAAGCAGGGGAGCCTGCTGAGTGGGTGCTGTGCGCCAGACGGGCCGGCGCGGGAGGAAGTGCCATAGCAGGCGTTTCATCCTGCTTACGATAAGAGAAGCATGTTCTGCTTTCTGGTTCGGCGAGTTTGTGGGGTGTAGCAAAGTCTGCCACCGAGAGACCATTTCCGCTCTCTGTCTAGGACGGTAGTGTTGTGGCAAAAGTGGTCGTGATGGAAGTGTGTTAGAAATATACGCTGCTGGATGTTTCATTTTGCTTGTGGCATGGGGGGGGGAATGCCCTGAGCATTGTTAAGGGGCAAGCAGTAACCTGTTTTCCCATGTAATTGCCAGTGGGGGGGCATGTGGTTCAGGTTCAGTGTGTGGTATCAACTTGTGTGGAATATTAAGTCTGCAGTGTTAAATGTGGAAAATCCTGAGACATTGACAGTGCTATCAGACATTGCACCTGTAGATTCTTGAGGAAAAAGTAAGAAGACCCCAGGGAAGCTTTGTGGATGCCTTTTTGATTTATTATTATTTTTAAGATCCTTTGATAGCATCTAAATGGATTAAGGTTGCCACATTTAACAAAAAACAATGGGTATTTGTATTTTGAAATTTATTCAGAGACCCATTTTCTGGGTTGTAAAAATACATCAACATGTGTAAATATTTTTAAAATGGCTATATTTTCCTGAGGGATACTTACATTTTATTTAAATGTATGCAGTACATTTGAAATGAGTCAGCTATTTTGCCGCTATGCACTAGCATTTTCTAGTGTTCCTTGCCACGTGTCCAATGCATCATGGGTAGTCGTTGGAGGGTGGATTGATGTATTTATATTTAAGGACAATATAAATGTGCATGCGGCTGCAAAGGTTTTGATTAATTTCATAAATTACCCTTAAAACAAGGCAAACAACTATCCATCTGTCATATAAAAATTACAGTAACACCACTTGACAGGGCACAAATAATATGATGCAATAGAACCTTGGAACTCAAACGCCTCTTGATTCAACCAACTCAGACATTGAACGGGTCTGTTGATTTTTCTTTTGATTTGTACCTCGACCGAAATCTTAGAATTCAACCATTCTTTCTAAAACTTGTATGGGTCGCGACGCGTTCAACTCTACCAATCCGAACCTTGAATGATGCCTATGAATCACTGTTAGTGCGAGAGCTGTGTTTCTGTGTTCGGTGTGATTTATTTTCTTTGTGCTTTATCTACAGTACATTGAGTGATACAGTAATCATGGCCCCTAAGAAAGTGAGCAGTGATACCAGCAAACCTAAGAGGAAAGTAGGGAGCTAAACTGTAGAACTTATAAGGAAATTATAGTGAGACTTAAAGGTGGTGCATGTGTGTTTACTTTCGCTTTGGAGTGTGGGAATGTCGTTTATTTTATGTCTATTGCTTTAGTATGTGTACTTTTTTCATGTGTGTATTAGTTTTATATTGATTAGTGCTTTTTATCTTAGATGAGTTTAAATAGGCAATCGCTTGGGGGTCTGGAACGGATTAAATTCATTTACATTATTTCTTAAAGGGAAATAGTAACTGAGTTATAACTAAGTATTTGCGTCCGATCAAGTAGTGTTACTGAAATTAAAACAATAAGTGTAATCTTAGGAGTCCAGTCACAAAGGAGCTCCTCTTGTTATAAGGTTGATCAGAGCTTACCAGTGGTGAAGCCTGTCATGTTGACGCAGTTTCTCTGAGTATAGTCAAGCACTAACGGTGGCTCGCATGAGCAGTAGAATGAGCCCATTGTGTTTACACAGGTCCCACCAAAGCAAGCCACCTCTCCCTCGCACTCATCGTTGTCTGGTAACATGAAAGGAGAGTCAATGCAAAGGGGAAAAATTATGAATAGGCACACAAAACGGGTCATTCATCCAGATACTGGATGCAAAGTGAATTTGGGTACAATCCAGATTAAAAAAAAGCCAAAATGATGAATAATAAAGTGGATTGCTGACCTGTACACTCCAATAGTGTGGAATGGTAGTAGTACCCAGTGGGGCAGTAGCATGCGTATCCAGGGATGTTATTCACACACAAACCCCTTTTACAGACCTCAGGGTCAAACAGCTTGCACTCATCCACATCTGCAAGAAAGGGAGCAAACAGCATATGAGCCATCTGTTCTGTTTTACAGCAAATTAGCTAAGGTGCTGTTCTTCTTTATTATTATTATTATTATTATTACTACTACTCTATTTACTAACAGGACAAATGTGTGGGTTTACTGAAGCAGTATTTTGTTTATTAATAAGTGTCAAGTAACATTTATGGCATGGCAGTATTGATTTTGATATAATTATTAAGAGGCCCACACCAGTATGTAATTTCTCCATGGTTACAATCACATGGTCCCGTATAGATGAATTTACTTCAGTTTAGAGGTATTTCAGAGGAGGACGAGAAAACAGAGAAACAGTACAGCAGCCGCACACAGAAAGTGCTCACACCCATTAAGAAAAAGCGTTAATATTAATAGTTGAATAATAGCTGATTAGTAGTTTTTTTTTGCCAAGCACAAATATATTGAGTATGGGCTCAACTGGAAGACATGCAATAAAGAGCTCATTTTCATAACACCCCAACGGTGTAAAAAGGATGCATTTGCTTATTACCGAGGCTGTTGATTACAAAAAAGACTGACCTAATGTAGATTTTTATCTGTCCTAAATTTAAACAATATGTAACAAGAATATTACTGGAATATTTTCACATGGTGGCAAACCTATGAAGGTATAATATATTGTAAGATATTTTATATATTTATTTTGTTTTGTATGAATTTATTTTATAAAAAAATTCTTGACTTCTTGACTTTTCTGATTTAAAAAAATCATGACTCTTTACAAACAATGCATACCAAATAATTTATAGAGGCTTACTGTCTTAGGAATGTAAATTTGTATCACCTTCAGTGTAATATGTACATACATTTTTCAAATACTGAAAAATATATATTATGCCCTGCATTGTGCCTGTAACCCCCAGAATAGGCTCTGGACCCCCATGGCCCTGAATAGGATAAGTAGTTACAGAAAATGCTTACACTAAAATAGCCTATACATTTCTCTAATAGACATACAATCTTTTCAGTTTATGTAGATGTGCCAGCTGGATACGTACATGCAAAAAACCTTTACACTGCGAGCACAGTAATTCCAGTGGGTTTAGATTACAAATTTACAACAATGTATTGGTTTCCTTTTAGTTATTTTCCAGTCCATCTATTAAAAAAATATTACCATCGTCTATCTCTGCAAGCACGTGACATAACACAGCCTACGACTGCCGGGGACTACCTCGTTCCTCTCCTCTGACACACAGGTCTCCACGTGCATCACTGGTTGATGTCTTCACTTCAATTACCCACCACCATCTGTAAATTAACCTGTCCAAAACAGAGAAATTTCTCATCCCTACCATGCACTCACCACCATCTCGGACAATGTAATCGTGTCATTGTCTAAAATCTGAAATCAAATCTGATGACAAACTCAAAATCTGCCACCACATAGAATCCTAGAATTCTTTTCTACCACGTCCAGATGCCCTCTCTTTGCTTCACTGTCCAATCAGCTGCTTGATTAGGCTATAACAATCTCTCTCATGGACTACTGAATCTCCCTGGGCTACCTGTGTCTATCAGCAGACATTGTAAGCTCATTTAGGACGTACAGCACACCCTCTCGTCAACCTGCTTCAACATTTTCTTCATTCATCAGGTTTCTTCCCTGACAACCATTTAAAATTCAGAAATTTCCGATCCTTGCTAATGATGTGGAAAACCTGCTATTCCTCCAACAAGAAATTCCCAGTTCCCTTCCACTCTTTCACGCAACTTCTTAGTCTTAGATATGGTCTTTAGATAATGCATCTCATTGTCAGTATCATTCACTTGTTTCTATGTCAGCGGCCTGTGTTATTTAGGCATCCGGTGTATAATATACTTTAAACTGCTAAGCTGGTTTGTGCGAAAGAGTCTTAAATGTTATTAAACGTAAAGCCAAACTTCAGCCACAATGCCAGTAGTATTGCTGGATATTCATACACATGCACATGCACTCACAGAGTCCAACAGCCAGGGTAATTCAGAGCTAGCATACATCTGGGCAACATTTTTGGACCTTACTGTAGGTGTAGAATCACACCATCAATGGCACCTGAATTACAAGTAACATTCCAATATGCAAGTAGACTGAGAAGGAATGCAAATGAAAATGATACTGAAATGAAAATGATACTGAAATGGAAAGATACTGAAATGGTCACAAGTGTGCATATGGATGTTCTGGGGAGGAACTAAGGTATATTCAAGCCGTGCCCTACTACCAATCATTATATAAAACAGTTTTTCTCAAGTTTTCATATTGTCACTTTCCCC
The DNA here is from genome assembly GCA_026777045.1 of Hyperopisus bebe. NCBI lineage: Eukaryota > Metazoa > Chordata > Actinopteri > Osteoglossiformes > Mormyridae > Hyperopisus > Hyperopisus bebe. Next base: position 7,140,563 of record JAODJW010000036.1, on the reverse strand, counting down.
TGCACCCACTTAAAGCCCCTCTCCATGATCAATGTTTTTTTTTATTAGTTTTTTTCTTTCACTGATGCCAAAATGGCTGTCGAATTTTTATTCATACTTTTGTTACCCATCTCCTCTCCCTCCCATGTCTGTGTTATATTCTGCTGTTCGATGTCCCACCTAGAGAATGTCTTACAATTATTTATTTTTGAATATTCTCATTTACAGTAATGCAAATAGAAATAGTGATCTTGATTCCGTGAAATTGCCTCACAGGATGCAAGAAGAGAAACTAACAAGACAGAGTAAAATTTCTTTATATTTACTTAGTGTGAAAAATCTGACTTTGAAATACACAGAACCAATGACATGCCATTTTACAGCCCAGTAAATCTTCTTAGCATTTGCATTTGAATTGATAATGTTTGTACCACAAATTCCAAAGCATATGTTACAAAGCAGAGGGGAAACGGAAGAAAAATATGTCCTTTGGCTAGAAAAGACAAATAAGAAAAACACTTTTGACAGACGTCAGGGAAGAAAATATTTTTGACAGTATATTGACAAAGGATAGTTATGTTTATTCATTCAAGTCCTTTCTGGGAAATTGGCTAGGACAAAAAAAAAGAATCAAACCAATTTTAATTTAAAATTTCTTTAGCACAATGTTTTGCCAAGGTTATAAATATGAAGCAGTGTGCTAATCGAGCCGTTGGCAAATACTGTATCAAAAAAGCATGGGCACTTCTATCTCTTAATGCTTGTGAAGTGTTCTTATATTTAGAAGAGTTTGCTGTATGTCTCCCAGTAAAGGCTCAATGGCTAACCATGGCTCCAGGGAGTGTGCATGTTAACTGATGGGATTGTGTAGTTCTATGAATTGTTTTATGAGTTATTGTTTTTGTTTGCCTTGATGCAGTTTTAGAGCCTTCTGATTTTAAAAGAATGTTTTTGTTTGTGCACTGGAAATTCATGCATATTTTCACTACAAATGTAAAATCATTTTTAATACTTTGCATAACAACAACAACAACAACATAAAATTAACAACAACAACAACAATAATAATAATAATAACAATACCACTACAACTACTAATAATAATAGAAATCCTGACAAAGGATTCTTGTGTCTAGATAAATTTTAGTTCTGTGCTTCGCTCATCTGTGGTCTGTGTTTAAATGTCTTCTGTAATGTTAGGTGACAAAGACATTTTACATAATAACCTACCTCTGTAACTGTAAACACCAGATTCTGATGTCACATAGCCTCTCCCACTTGGACACAATGCTTGGTATGCCACTAGACACAAACAAAAACAAAGATCAAATAGAGAATTTGTTCCATTCCGTATGAGTTTCCGTAATCCATTGTTATTGTTTATACATTTTATGCATTTAAATGTCCATTTATTTCTTTTACATGAGTTAGTATTATTGAAGCTGACAAAGGAAATAAAAAAAATATCCCAGTCACCCATATCACACTACTAACACTACTGCTATTTAACAATATGTTTCATGAACATTTAGTACCTACAATGCTTTCCTCCTTATTTATCTGATAAGTCATTGTTATTAAACTTCATTAAATTTTATAGCTGAAAAGGCCCTAACAGACTGGATAAGTTAAAATTCAGGTTAAAGGTATATTCTAGACAGTCGTATGATCTCATAATATGGATCGCCTATTAAAATTATGCTTGAAATTCATATTGTTTGTTTTATATCAGGGTGGTAGATTTTCATCTGTGTATTTAATCAAAAACATCAAAAACGGTGCAATCATCTTCCCTCAACACAATACTTCATGCATTAAATTACACTGTCTCCTGCAGAGCACAACCCTGTTTGTCAACAACCAATCAATCAATAAAATTATATTTAATGCAGCTGATTTTTCATTCTGTACAGAAGTTTTGTCTGCAGTAATTTTCCAATTTGGTAATAGCTAAAGTCATTTTATTTGACCTATTTAAAGGAGGTGATTACAATATACAAAATATAATATAATAAATATACCAATTCTAAATTTCTATCATTACTAGCATTGTTAAGGGCAGGGCACAGAAATGGCTGATGCAAGCAACTGGAAATGAAAATGATAACTAAGTCACACAGTATGAACACCACAAACCCTCTCTTTGTAAATACGCAAGATAGATCCCAGGGCTTAGCAACCTCACTCATAGCTTGATGCAGGATATTTGTGATTTTTTCTGTTCCTCAACGTGTGTTTAATTCTGCTAATATTTTGAATACCAATTAGTAATAAGAACACATCTACTAGTCTTTCAACCAAATGAGGCAATCATTAGAACAACAACAACAAAAACAACAACAACAACAACAACAACAATAATAATAATAATAATAATAAAACACTTGACATCAGTGTAACTTTGGCAGCCTACCTCAATGCTAGTTTCCCCAGCTGGATTTTAAAGCAGACACACCACACCCACAGTGAAGGTGTTACATCAGCAGTTTACCTTTCTGACTGTCCTTTTCAATGTACTGCTAGTAATTGCATCACCAAGGAGAACGAGGCATAAAACTAACGAAATAATGCCACTTAAAATTACGCTTATTTCTGAAAAACAAAGACACCTGTAACACGACTACAGACCATGCAAATCTTTGATATTTTGTCAAAATCTTTTTGATATTTTATATACGATATTTATCGGAAAGCATTGCGATAAAACAGTATATCATTGCTTCAGTGTCCCCCCTACTTTGTTGCAATATACTGGTATCATGTTTATGTAAAATGTGTCTTCTGAATGTCATTTTCACAATAGACACATCTAGAAAATACGCAACTGGTCATGAGATAGTAGAGATATGTTGGAGAGTACCTGAGCCTGGGTTGGGACAGGGTGAATATTGGCAGTTAAGACCCCAGCCTTCCCCGATGGTGCAGCAGCACTCCTGGTAGGTGCTATTTCGAGTCAGCACACGGCAGATGCTTTGGTCCTGGGTATTATAGTAGCACTCCCTCAGTTCCCCTGGGAGGGATGCAGGCGGAGATACAGGAGCGCTATCTATAGGAACCTGGGGATCTGGGTTCCAGAAACTAAAGGTAGAGGAGTAAGAGGAGCCATTGGGGATGGACAGTCGACCTGGAAAAGAAAAATACATTAGTATTGCTTTTTCATTACTGTTATTATCATCCATCTTCCAACTGTTGATCTTCTAAACGGTCATTGGGGGACCTGGAGCCTACACTAGGCAGTAAGTCAGGAGAAGAGCCTGGATAAATAGCCAGTGCATACAGTAACAGGACAAACACACCCACACACTCACGCAATGGGAGCAATCCAATAGTAGTAGGAGTAAAAAGTTTTTCCTGTTTCGAAGCATGCAGCTCCAAGAAATCTGTCATAAGAGAAACTCACTGTGGACCACATTATCATTTTTGTTGTATGTTCTTTAAAAAATTTGGAGCCAATTCACAGTCTACACCAGGCAGTCTATTCTGGGGAGTCTACACTGAAGCTAGGAACCATCACCGCTGAAATCTGTTTTGTTTCAAGTAGTTTTAATGTTTTTAGTCTTTAGTTTAATTTTCCATAGGACTTTTGTTGCTGAGTTTTCCTTGTTGTATAACCTAATTTATCATCAGCTATGTATAGTAAACCATGAATGTCAAATTAGGAAGATAACTTGGGGCATTTTCAATAAATAATGCTTTATTAAAATATTTATTTTCTGCTGTGCCCTTTTATTGGCAGCCTACCTGTAAGTATATGCCTGTGTACAGCAAGACAGGGGCAGAAGGTGTAGGGCAAGCTGACCAATCAGAGTACACTGGGCTCGTCAGGGGTGGGGCTTAGGGGCTTAATGCTCTAAAAGAGTGTTTCAGACAAAGTTATAGGCTAAGTAAATAGAGATGTACAGTATGAGAAAAATAAAGTGGAACACTGAAGCATGTAGATCTATTCAAGTAGAACCCAAAAAATAAAACAATGCACAGTGAAAATTAGCATAATTGGGCCCCTTCAAAAAATCTACCTCAGCTAAATAACTGCATATTACATCCTTTCACAAATCTATAAAAATTCTTTAATCTAAAAAAATTCTTCAAAGAAAGTTTTGGCAGCTTTCAGATATGAGCTGATGTAGTCTCTACTGGCCATCTTAGGTCTTCTTAGGTCAGCCTTCAGCTAGTAGTTCTCTAATATGTTTTCCTGAGAAGCATCTAAGACTGGTAAGCTCAGAAGTCAAAATCTCAACTAATACCCTGTATCTTAGTCATAATTCAAACTGAAATATTGCATTCTGCAGTCCTTGATTTGTTTACCACTGCCAAATACACCTTTACTCCAGGTCGTGCTGCCAAAAATTTTCCTGTGATTACTGATTGCTTGTTCTGTGAAGCGGCAAATTCACGTCATGAATATTGAGAAGTAAAACGTGTTAGCTTTTAGCATTTAGCTAGCCCCCTAAAACCTAGGCAAATTAACTTTTCTCACTTATACATGCCCATTTCATGAGCTTCTATAGCCCCTGTAGGATCCACCTTCTCCCAGGGACTGACATTCTTGTTGCAGTGAGATCATCCATGAACACTCTAATTGAGGGCTGTTTTCAGGCCTGGGAGGAAGCTCTTGGCCCTATTCTTCGGCAGACCCAACCGCAGTGTTCATTGCCAAGGAAAAAAAATGATCAATGATATTGTACGTTTTTTAATAATTCCTTCTCTGACTAATGCTAATCTGATGTGTTCATTCCAGAGGTACTGAGGCTGATGGAAGTCCAGAATGAAGTTCCAGGTCTTACATAATGCTGCTCAAATATTGTTTTCACTCATACTCATCAGTAAGGTCCACTGCAGCACAATCAGGTCTTCCTCACATTCATGCGCTTCCTTAACCAGCTATGTAACCACAGATATCCTCCACCCTTTTGTTGCTCTGCAAATGTGTTCATTCTCGATGAGTGAAGACACCGAGATGCACTCGTATCACCTGTGGCTCTTGGGTGATCTCATTTGTAGCCTAGACTGATACTACTGTATGTACTCCATTTTAAGAGTGTTGGGTATATTAAAGTTCAATTTAGAATACTTATCTTATTTCTACTTGTGAACATTTCTAGACTTTACAGAAGGGTGCACAGTAGTGTAAGTCAGTTTTGCCACTGGTCATAGGCAGGATCCTGTTCGCTCACTGACGCCAAGTCCCCTGCCAGGTGGCGAGCAATAGGTGAACACTTAAGATGGATGTTCCTGAGGGCACGTACAGCAGAAAAATCACACACTACTACCTTTTAGATGAGTCACTCGCACCATGCAGGTTGACTGGCGAGTCTAAATTGGCCCTGTAGTTGTGTGTGTGGCTATATGTGTGCATCCTGCAGTGTGTTGGCGACTGCCCAGAGTTGGTTCCCACCTGTGCCCATTGTTCCTGGGATAGGCTCCGGGCCCCCCTGTAACCCCAGTTGACATTCAGCGGTTATGGTGATGGATGGATGGACTCTCACCATGCACAGATACTGTATATACACATATAGAGCAGTGGAAGGCCGTCAAGCCCAGTAAGGCCTTCTCTGGTGGCCTGAACGCAAGTCAAAATGACTGACTTATGTTTTATTTTATTATTTTCAAATATTTTTATTGATATATTTTTCCGTCAATATGTATTAAATAATTCCCAATAGTCTATTCTCTTCATTTCATAGCTTTTCAGTTGGTTGCACTGCTTCCAGTAGTGTTTGCTTATGTTAGCGCTTTTGTCCAATCATATTTCAGCCATCAAGTGTTGCCGGGGTCAATGAAATCTGAGTCTCCAGAATCAACAGTGTGGGCGCCTGTAGCTTAAAGTGGATGTTGCTTTAATCAATCAGATTTCGAGCTGGGGACACCGGGGCCATCTAGCAGGCATCTGCATTTTCACGTCCTGTGATTGGATGGTCAGAGAGCGAACCGGTCAGAGCTAGCAAACTGCATCTGTAGCAACCTGCTCAAGCTAAAACATATTCGTGTTGATTTAATAGCTGTTTTTTCAACCCACAATGGCTAACAGAGGAGAGGAAATTAATTTGGTCGCAGATATACTTACAAAGCCATTTTCACGACAGACTTTTCAAGAACAGCTGGACATCGTGAGAAAAAGTCGAGAAAAACCCTGAAGCTTGCAAGCCTAATACTGCGTTTCTGTATAATGTTGATGGTTTCTATAGCTGTGGCATCATAATGATAGCACAGTGGAAACCACTTACAATGATCACAGATATAGTGATCAGCTGCTTATACAGATCAAAAAGCTTGGGACAGAATCATTCCTGTACAAATACTGTTGAAGTAATTCACTTATAGTAATCAAATAGTCCCCTTACAGTGTTCATTTTGGGTATTTTTATACATAACAACATATGGAAAGTATTAAAATTATGGTAATTCTTTTTATTATTACTGTAACCCATCTGCTTCTGGCTAGCTACCTGAGGCTAATGCTGCGTGCACAGAAAAGATAAACATTTACTGTCAATGACAAATATCGACAAATTAAAACTTATGATAAACCACCAAAAACGAGCCACTGAGATGCAGCAGCAAAACTACAATAAGCTATATTTTATGTACAGTACTGTCCTGTATTATAGTGTATTTGAATTATACACAGTTCAGTAATTTAATTTGTACAGTACTGTAATTTGAGAAGTGTTTGAAACAGCTGTACTGTATTTTGAAAGAGTCAATAGGTGGGTTAAGCTAAAGTTCTACTTTACTAAATTGCAAATTAAATGATTTCTCCTCAGCCAGCAAAACATACACCCAGACTCTAAGCCTGCATCTCACTGTAATTCATAATAACACATACAGTGGAAATAAAGGCTATACAGATCCCTATTGAAATCAAGTGAGAAATCAAGATAAATCATGTCGGACATGACTGCAAACTGTGAACCATGGGGTACTGGGAAGAAGCATCATTCATTGGGGCATGAAGAAGAACTGTGATATTGTGACAATGCATCATACACTGGGGCATGAAAAAGTACTGTGGTACTGTGAAAATGCATCATACATTGCTTCTCTTCACCTGGGACAAGGGTTATAGTCGAGATGGATGGGATAATGACTAGCTGCAAATATGAGAATATTTTGCCAGAAAAAACTGCTGGCCTCTGTCAGAAAGCTGAAGATAAAGAGAAATTTCAGCCTGATAATAACTAAATCATAAATCCAAGTCAAACAAAGAATGATTTCAGAAAAGGAATATGTAAATCTTGGAATGGCCAAACCAGAGCCCATAAAAACCCGTGGAATGACCTAAGGAAGGCTACGTACGTGTGTGTAGAAAACTCCTTGACAACTTGAAGAAACATTTTTTGCAAGGATGAGTTTGATAAAATCCAGGTGTGCATAGTTATGGCTGTGCACTTATACATCCAGGCCACTATTAGCTTTTTAATTTATTGATAATAATAATTAATTATTATTTTTCCTACTATGCAGCTATTTATTTTTCTCTTGGATTTTGTTGGTTGCAAGGTTATATGCACATTGGCTGCAGGTTTGACATGAATTATTTTGAGTTATGGAGTTGCATAAAAAAAACCTGCATTCTGAATTAGGGTGTGTAGACTTTTTACACCAGTAGACAAAATTATGGGAACACCTAGCATTTTTGGCATTACGCTTTAAAAATTACTGCAGAAATATTGGCAGTAATGTTTGTAAACAATCAAAGAATGTTTCATACATTGTTTCAAATGTATTGAATTTGAATGTTGCAAAATATCACACATTGGATGATTAAGTAGGTAATTGGAGTAACTGCAATAAAGCTATTCTAACAATTTCTAAGAATTGGACGTGTTTCCACAATTTTGGCCACACGCGTGTATCCACTGTATAACGTCAATATGTTACAGAATAAACATAACAATGTTACAGATTATGAAAAAATGGGGCTATAAGCAGACTCATTCCTAAAGAGATGTTTTTAAGCATGATCACGATGTATCTTACCTGACTGGGGTCGGCTAAAGCACCTCCTCAGGCGGAGGTCGAACTCCTCATTCTCTCCCGGGCACTCGCACAGGAAGGATCCCTCCATGTTCTCACAGCGCGCTGTCCCACACACACCTTGTATGGTTTCACACTCATTCTCATCTGCAAAAAGGGTTAGGAAGCAACAATAAGGAGGCGCCATTTTCAGTCAGAAATCAGTATAAAAGTGGAGGAACAGAAATGCAAGTGACAGTTACTTCATATCATGATTAAATAAACTTCTATCAAATATTAATTGTAACATCCTTTGACCTTGTAAACATCTGCCAAAATGCCGGGAAAAAATAGCCGAGTGCAACACAGCAAAACAAAAATTTAAATTCCCTGAATATCTTCAACTTCACAAAAAGTGCTAGACAAGCAATTAGGTGAAGTGACATATTCTAATTTGCCCTGTGTGTGCATTTGCATGCGTATGCCCTGTGGATTGGTATCCTGTAGATCAATCTTTCACAACCTGGGCCTTGTGGAGCCCCAGACAGTCCATGTTTTTGCTCCCTATCAGCTCCTTAGGAAGGTGAAATATGGACTGTCTGCCTGGCAGGGAGCTGGGAGGGAGCAAAAACGTGGACTGTCTGCGGGTCCCCGAGGACCAGGTTGAGAATTAATGCTCTATAGGATACCAGTCCACAGGGCTGCTATAGAAGGGGTTCCTCTGCCCTGTGCTGCCTGCGACCCTAGGTTCTCCCGCGACCCTCTCCAGGATGAACAGTTAGAAGAAGGATGGGTGGATGGATGTTTTGGTGAACTGGTGATTCAAAATTGTTCTTTACACTGTGACTGCGAAAGTCAAGTAATGCACTGCCCAGTAGATTGTAATCTAGACAAAATGGACCAGTATATTTTTGAAAAATCCATACCCTCACATCCCTTTCCATTGTCCGTGGCCTTGTAGCCCTGGTTGCACATGCATTGGTACGTCCCTATGAGATTTTGGCAGAAAGAGTGCTCCCCGCAGACAGTCGCATTGACACATTCATTAATATCTGTGGGAGGTAGTATATTCGTCACTAATAAAGCACATGGAGTTTTCAATATACACTCCTAGAGACCTGACAAGATGATCAATACTAATAATAATATTATACTTCTCCATTATATAATACTTACACTTTCATGGAAATCACAAGATACTTGTTACAGCCAAAATATATGTCTGTGTCAAGCCTACACAAGATCTGTTTCTCTCCACCCAGTTAATACCAATATGTTTCTTAATAAAACCTGTCACATAGTTATAATCTATATTTTAAAGGATGATGTGGACTCTTACCCATGCACTCCCCAGAGCCGCTGACAGCGTATCCAGGCTCGCAGATGGTGACACAGTGGTAAGAACCAATAGTATTTTCACAGCGCTTTGGCCAACATATGGCACCCCCAGAGTCAGCACACTCATCTTTATCTAAGAGACAGCAACACAGGAATTAAAAATGCGACATGGGCTGTTCGGTACAAGAATCCTCTGCACTCAGATCACTGTGTTCCATATAAATTACTTAATTATTAACTCAGAACAGATTGAATGAGCAAAACGGTCTCCTGCTTCACCGACTGTTGTCTGGAATCCTTATATCAATGTACACACATAAATGTAACACCTACATCCATGTTCACACACAAACATCCACATTGTACCATATTGTATCTAAATATGAATGCCATGTTGCCAGATAAAGGCTAAATGGATTCATGTCACATATTTCCATGCCCACACAGAAATTCATACATATATAGGGACAAAATAATTTTTTAAATTCTATTATAATATGTTGTATCTTAATATGAATGTTACTGTCAGAGAAAAAACTGAATTGATTCATTCCACTTGTTCTTTTTTTCATTATTTCACCTTGTTTGTCTTTCTTACAAGGCCTGTTATTATTTCACTTCCCTCGCTTCCTACTTGAGTTTTTATTATTTGTGTCTCATTTAAACCCATATGTTTTCCTTTCATATGTATCTGTGGAACCCCTTTGCCATTCCATTTCTGTAAGACCTCTACTACAAAATAAAATCAATTTCCTGTGCCCACTTTTGTGTCACCTGCTTCTGTTCTCAGTGCCAAACGTTTAAAAGCGCTAATGAGATCAAATAACGTGTCACATTGTCAAATCCTAATGCATCATAAACATGTTACAGAAATTAACATTCATTCCGTAATAACATGATTTTACCTAGGCAGGTGGTTTGCTCTGGATTGGTCATGAATCCTACATCACACTGGCACTGGAATGATCCCTGAGTGTTGACACAGCTTCCATCCTGGCATGCCTCCGGCCTGGCACACTCATCCACATCTAGACAGGCAATGTCACAATTAACAAAAATGCATGCATGTGGAAGCCAAGCAAGTCCCACTGCTGACTCTGGACACCTGCATCTGAATTGTTCACTGCTGCCCGATGAACTGTTTTTTTTTTTTTTTTTTTACCACATTTCATTAAGTGTTCTGTTTACAACTGGTTACAAAATACGGTCAATGAAAAACAGTCCTAACACCATAATAGCAAAGGGTCAAGAAAGATAAGAAACGTATACCCTTACCAATGCAGGAGCTGAGATTCTTGCTGGATTTGAACCCTTCAGAACACACACAGAGGTATGATCCCTCCGTGTTCATGCATTCCCCATGTGGGAAGCAATATTCCCCCTCAAAACACTCGTTGATATCTGCATACACATTAACGCAGAGTCAAAAGCTATTTTATTGTCTGTAATGAGTATTTTAATTGTGCAAGTAATACAATAAAAGGATTAGAGAACAAACTTCAAACTTAGCTGGGGTGGATCTCGAAGAATACATAGCAAAGTAAAGAAACATTTCAGTCTTAATTTTCATCATTTATCTTGCATTTTATTCTTTATATTTCAATTTACTAATGTTGTTTTTTCTGTTATACAAACGTGAGTAATTCCAAGAAAAGCAATTATGTAAGAGAATAACTTTAATATGACCATTTGTGATAACAAATTGTGATCAACTTATTACTGTTAGCAGTAACCATTATAGAGAGTAATGCAAAATGAACAGTAAACAACTGTTACTGGATGGTACTCATCAGAGTTGGGTAGTTCAGGTCCAGAGAGTAAAAGTCCAGACCAAGATTTTGTTTCAACCGACCAGTTCAGCATTAAGAGTCGCAGTCACAGAGTACTGAACTTGTTGGTTGAAACAAAATCCTAGTCTGGACTTTTACTCTCTGGACTTGAATTACCCAACTCTGGTACTCATTCAACTTCCAGCCGCCTCTATTTGAGAGCTGAAGATGGGCCTGCAGCACATCCCAGCCATGGTAGGGAATTACAGGAACTGTCCAGATAGGCTGCCAGGTCATTGTGAGGATGAACGTGCCCATAACCCTAATCCCATAACTCCCACCCAGTTGTAACCTTAACCATAAGTAACCAAACAAAATGCAAGCCTTTAATTGCTTGATTGCACTCACAGATTTTTATAAAATTGAGTTTTCCCTTGTGGAGACCAAAAACATGTCCCCACATGGTCAAAATAACAGGTTTTTCATCACACTGTGGGTAAATTTGTAATATGTAATATATATGTGACCACACACACACACACACACACAATCACAATCATATACTCTGTATATTTAGAGATTCCATGTCTTTGGGGTACTGTATAGAAAGTATCCCACATGACACAGAGCACATGCAAACTCCAAATGCAATGAAAAGAGCAGATTTGAACCGTCATCCTGAGAGCTGTTGGCCAACAATGATACCCACGGAGGCACCGTATTGGAAAAATTGGCATATACTGTATGTAAATAATGCTGTAATATGTAATGAGACGGCCTGGAAATTGTCACACAGGGAAGACCAACCTTTGCACTGATGACCAGGGCCGGCTGCTCTATATCCAGGCTGGCAGTCGCAGTGATAGGAGCCTGCTGTGTTCACGCAGATGCCCTCAGGTCCACAGCTTTGTAGGCTCTGGCATTCATCTACATCTGAGAAAAAAAGTTCACTTATTAGTAACTGTTTTCTGTTAGATGGGTTTAAGATGGACATATAACACTGAAATTGGATTACCTTCATGAATCAGGATAAAGATGTTTTGTGCAAAATAGATCCTTAAGCACATAGACAAGCCTATAGACTGTAGCTGTATGGTTTTCTTAGCACTGTTTCCTGGAGATTTCATTTAGCTGCAAAGAGCAGTTTAGCATTGGACCTTTAACATTCCTTGTTGAGATGCTGTCAACCTGTGTGATGCATTTGCTCTGCATTTCATTGTCCAGATCATTACTCTGAGCCAACCTTTATATTCTCCCTTGACCAAACCAGAAAGTATAGTAACACTGCTGAGTTTTTAATGTGTATGAGCAAAACAAAAACACAGTGAAAATCTAAGGGGTGCTTTTCTGTCTCTTCTAACAAATAAAATTGAAATCAGTCTATAAGGCTGGCAGAGGGCAATGTTATTTGAATCATTAAAAAAAACAGCATTTGAGTACTGAATGACAGCTGGTGTTCTGTTTGAATTCACCTATTGCACAAATGTATTGCAAGGCAGTGAACTGGCAAACGCAAATGTTGGCTTGCAGTTAATCTGTGATGCATGGGTTTGTTGAACACTGTTAATATTGCTCGTTATGCTTTCATGTAATTACAAGTTTCAAATGTGGGTATCTGCAATTCATTCCTTTGGCCAGCATCTGGAAAAAAGGCTATAAAACTCAATGTTGTCAGTCACCATTATGACGTAAATTTAGCGTAAATTTAGATAGGAGCTGTTAATGTTTCTGTCATTGCCTGTGATATCTTAATTATACCCACTTCTTGGTTGCTTAGTTACTTATCAGGACAATACACACAGATCTACACTGAAAGAGCAATTCAATTCATTTCCTATTAAAAATATATATTTAAATTGCTAAGAGCGAGTTTATATAAACTAGTCACAGGGGATGAGGTCTCAGTCACCATTAAGAGGTACGCTCAAATTTTACTAATTGATTAGTAAAAAGGTATGATGTTATTATCATTTTATATAGTTACTTTCCCCATAATTTTTAATCTGACAAGCATCACTTTAAAATAGAATAAACCCCCAGATTATTTGGATCATACAGACCCATCTGCATTACACATTTTGCTTGTAAACTTTTCTCTTATTCCAAACATCGTCTGTTCTCGTTCTGTTTCACACTCACGTACAACATCTCAATATAATATATTAGACAGACTTCACATAATTCCATAATAAAATGCCCATAACATTTTCTGTGCATCTGGAGGACACTGGAAGCTGTTTTACCATGTTTGAGGAAAACACTTTGGAAAATTGGAATTCATAAATAAAATATTTCATAATGGATCTGACACTGAATGAACTTAACAACTTACATAACACACGTCATGCTCAGCATGAAAGTTTAGCTATTAATTAGATTATTCATAAGGCACCCGTGGTTATTTCATGGTTCAGACAAATTCTCTGAAACAAAATGGCATGAGGTAAAACCATTAAGATCTCGCTGTTTCTAGCATTTATGATGGAAGTTTTCAAGTGTAATTTACCTGTGCATCTTCCATCCTTTATGATGTAGCCTCGCCGACAAGGAATACACCTATAAGATCCTTTAAGGTTGACACATTCTTCACCTGCGCACTGCGATGGGTCTTCGCATTCGTCCACATCTGAAATCAAGAATGTTTTCATGTTGTTAACAATTACAACCAGATGGTGACAATGGCAGCAGACAACAGGCCATACGAGTACTAGATAATAGTAATATATAATAGTACAATAGGCTTACCGATGCAACTGTTTCCCTCTAGTTTGTACCCACTGGAACAGAGACACTGGTAACTGCCTGGGCTATTCTCACATTGACTGTTAACACAAGGGCTGGGATTCTGCTGACACTCATCAACATCTGTGAGAAAGAAAACGACCTTGCTCAAGGGCCCACAGACATATAACTGTTCTGTCACTGCCAGACTTGAACCAGCAACCTTCTGATCAGGTA
>JAODJW010000036.1:7087480-7113990 GCA_026777045.1 Hyperopisus bebe | reverse complement strand
GAGACAAGATGGAAGATGGACATGTAACCTGTTATCTCAAAACCTCATTGTTTTCATCACAGAAGTTAAAGACATTTCCCTGTACTCATAGTGGAAGTAGTTACTAGTTGAGTGCAAAAATGTATCAATGTAACAATATTTGCATTCTAAGCCTATTGTGCTGTTACTGAACATTGTCCATTTAATAGCCACAATCCATGTTTGCAGTATGTACTATGGGGCTTCCCTTTCTCTCATGGCTTTGCAGTCATGCTTACTACCAGCTGCACACGTTCAGGGCCACAACCTGCTACAAATATACTAAGAAGCTTGATGAAGCATTTATCTCTATGTTTTTGACTAACTTAAAATCTGTTCTAAATCGTATTATTCCAAAAATATAATAAAACTCAAAATAACAGAGCAGCCCACATATGCTGTGGCCAAGAGAGTTTTAAAAGGTTACAGAAATGACAAAGCACACTGGCACTGTTTATAATAATTCCTCTTTTATTATACATACTCATAAAGCACTTATTAAACTTTTTCCACCCTCAAGTATGTTCCTGTCAAGTTATTGATGAGAAATTATAATATTCCACTAAATCCAAATAGACTTATATTAGTCAAGCCAAACATTTAAGTTGGAATAAAAAAGAGAGTAAATTTAAAACAAACTATTTGAAAGCATACTGTTTCTGACAGAAAACTGTAGACTGGCCTCACCAAAACACCTCGTCCTCTGTAGGTTGAGCTGGTATCCTGTGTTACAAATGCAGGTGTACCTCTCACCAGGTAGATCAACACAGCGCCCTGGTCCACATAACTGGGGATTGGAATCACACCCCTGAAACCCTATGAAATTAAAATTCACAGACAGTTACTCATTAAGACAATCCGAATGTAAGTAAAATAAAACATCTGAACAAGTGAAAAAAAATGTTTAGCTAGTTTTATAGAAACGACAGATTACAATTATACTAGTGTCCTTTGTTACCTGAGATGCAATCCAGCCTTCCATATGTAGTGGATGGATTAATATAGACACTTGAGTGCAACAATGTAACAATGTAACAATATTCCCTACAATGAAGAGATACACTGAAAGGGGCGAACAATCCTGGGCCCCACGTTCTAGGATTGCACTCAAAGTTTTACTACTGGCACCATGCGCTTTGATTAGCATATTATTGATGTTCCATCATTTTTAATTCCCTCTCGTTGCTCTATCTGCTCCAAAAATAACTTGAATGGCCCACTTAGGGCCCTCTACCCATGTCAGCCAAGGGCCCGCAGAGAAGTTAGTCCATGCCTGAGAGGGGCATACTTTCTGGGCATCGCCAACTGTTACATTCTGCATTCTTTTAAAGTTCAGAAGCGGTTCAGTTCAAATCAAAACACAATACCAGATTTGAGTCTTTGTTTTAAAGGGAAGATCTGTGTAAACTGAAAACTTCCATCGATTGCAGTTAGGCTCACTTGAAATGCACAGCATTTTACACTGGTCTCAATGTAATTTGATTAGAAAATGCAGCATTTCAGCATTTCCTTTGCTGATATCAAAATGGCATGAGATATTTATTCAAATCCAATGTGGAATAAATAATAATAATAATAATAATAATAATAATAATAATAATAATAATAATAATCTCTTCAGCTACTCAACAACACAGGGTGTAGGATACAAATCAAATGTGCGGAAGGAAAAGGACTGTTATTTCAGGATGGGAGTGGAGACAGGCCAAAATGAGCTGGGGGAAGGGAAAAATGGCTGTTATTCCAGGGGAAAACACGCACATCTTGGTAAATCCTATATGCAGAATTTAAGAAAAAGGAATACGCAAGCTGAGTCTACCTTTTCCCCACCCAAGGATGATCACATCCTCACATGCTTAGTCTTACTGTACAACAAGTTGTGCATAACATTGGCCCTGTTTACACTTGGTTTTAATAAGTGCTTAAGATCATAAGTAGCTTATCCAGGGCCCGTCGTCGTTTACACTGGTGTCTGTCGTGGTCTCCAAGGTACCCAACTGACCACTTGTGTTCAGATTTCATTACTGCCTGGGTCACTTCTGCTAGAAGGTCAGTTATTGTAACTTCCTTATGTGGCCAAATGCGTCCCAGACCACCCAGAAGTGGTTTGGGTGATCGGATCACAGTATGTCTTGGTGGTCGTCTACACTTGTATTTAGCACTGTCCACTTGTAATCTGATCAGCCAAAATACATTTTAAAACCAAGTGTAATCAGGGCTATTGACATTACAAGCCGTCCTTATTGTAACACTTGTATGGAGCCGGTTATTTTGCTAGTTATTTTACTTTTTATGGTCCAAGGACTATAACAAAAATAATAAAAAACATACCAGGAAAAGTACTGGCAGATATTTCTCCAGGATGGAGGACATATAATATATCAATTTCAATATTAGACATAATGTCTTTGGACACCTAAAGCAGACATTTTGTTATCAATGCCCATAGCTAATACATTGTGCTACGCACAAATTTTCTTTGTATAGGTCTCAGGGTGACAAACTTAACATCCAGATGCAACAGCTTCTGTGAGGATCATATTCTTCTCCAAAGGATAAACTGCTTATATGTGACAGACATGTCCCACCACACCCTTTCTTACACTAACTTCTGTAATGCACAGTCCTAAAATTGCTTTGATGTAGGCTTTATTATGGAACACAGAATTGCCAAGATGGGGTTGGTCTTGACCTGGCCTTTCATGATGCCTGTAATGACTGTGATGCAATGTATTAACTTTTTTTTTTTTTTTTGCAAAGTACAGCTTGATTTAGTGACGGTTTTATGACACTTAAATGTCTTTGGAGGAGTCAAAGGTTTTCATGAGGCCAGCCATAGTGAATTACCTATGGCCATGAAGGGCACATCAAATTAAAACACTTATAGCATTTAATATGATGCCGTAAAGCTGTAAACTGCAGCTTTGTGCTTTAATACAAATAACAGCATGAATTAAAAATAAGACTTTCACCATCCATGCTTTTGACTCTCAAAAAGTTCAATGACATTTAATAATTTTAGGTTTAAGAATTTTTTTTTTTACAATTTATAACATTTATATGCCATTATTTTGATCCATATATCAAAAATACAGTATTTAAAGTGGCTTCTGATTCAGGACTCCATTTTGAGAAAACACAACATAACCATGTGTTGCCATAACCTTATTTGGTAATGCTTTGCATTAACTACACCTTCATAATGCATTCATTATGCATTCACAGAACATTCAGTGCATTCATAATGCATACATAGCGCATTCATAATGCATTCCTAAGCAGCATGTACAGTAAGTGTACCTTAACAACCTGTCATCCCATAACAGCTTTAATATATATTAATAATAAGCATTATACAATTGTATGATTATGAATGTCCTATGAATGCATTATAAATGCATTATGAAGGTGCAGTTAATGCAAAGCATTACCCATTACTCCTACATACCACCTTTGCTTAATATTTACCTTCTGATAGCACAGTATATAAATATTGTAACTGCTCTTGCTGAGGTGGCTGGTACCTGGTCTTGGCTGAGCTGGGCGAGGTGTCACTGCTGCTGGCTGAACAGGCCTCACTGATGAAATCTCCTGTCTGTTAGCTTGATGGATGCTTTGCCTTTGAGTAGAAGCTAAAAAAGCAACACAGAATGACTTACACAATGTTAATTAAAAACATACATTGACATTGCAATATTTTACTGGCATCCTGTCCAGGGTGCACTCCAGCCTTGTGCATGTTGCCTGTGACAGGCTCTAGGCCCCCAGTGACCCTAACTAGGATAACTGGTTAGGTGATGGATAGATGTGTATATTTTCTGCTTAAACTAAAAATGTGGATGTCCAGAATCCATGTGAAATGCAGAGAGGGTGGGGTTACCCACTGTCAAACATAAAAGAGCGACTATCATGGTGTGGGGTAACTTTGTTATTGTCAGAGTTGATTTTTTCCACATTCATGGCAATTTTAACTAGTATGGCTATCATAGCATACTTCAAAGACATGTCATTCCTGCTGCATTATGTCTGATTGGGGAGTGTTCCATTCTTCAGATAATGAACCAAAGCACACTTCAAGATTGTGCATGAACTGTCAGGCGAAGAAAGAAAATGAAGGCCTTATCATTGCATAGGGAGAGTCGAAGTGTTGTTTTTAAGGTAGCTGGCAGCTGGGCTTGACAGAGCTGTATGCCGTGTCATTGCAACTGGCTGAATTGTTCTCACAAATGAAATGTCCTGTCTGTTAGGTTGATAGATGATTTGCCTTTAGGCGTAGGCTAAAAAAGCAGCATGAAAATTACTTATGCAATATTATTTATAAACTAACATTTACATTTCCACATCTGAAATAAAAAAGTGGATTCTAATTCTAATTCAAATTCTGATTCGATGGAAACAGGATGCTAAAAGAGTATGGCATTTTCAATTAACTTTTTAATTATTTTTTTTTCCTCACTGAGCCACAAAACATATAAATAGCATTTTCCATTCTGAAAGGTACTTCTTGCTACACTAAAATGTCACAAGGTGTACATCACTTTCCAATCTCGTCTGTGCCAGGAGCATGTATCTGCAAATTTACTTACTCTGTGCGATTAGCTCTTTGAGTTCACATTTTAATTACATGATTAATTTGACCTAGTGAAATTCCATCTGGCTCAGAGACTGAAATGGCACTGCAAATGTCAAATTTGGCCATATTAAATAATTCGCTTATAATTGACCTGAATCTGTTATAAATCCGTTTGCATCCAGTACAGCAAGGCAAACCCTCACCTGTAACCCACAGGGGAAAAAGGAAAATAGGACGACCAAGAAACACTTGGCATCGTGACCTGGAGGCAGGTATCAAGAAAACGGGACTCTCCTGGCAACAACTGGAATGACTGGCCCATAAATGAGATGCCTGGAGAGATCTCGTTAGTGGCCTATGCCCAAAAGGGACCACATGCATTGATGATGATGATGATGATGATGATGGATCCGTTTTGGACATTTCTCCACAAAGCTTATTAAAATGAACCTGCTTTGGTGTACATTGGGTTCTGCAGTCGTTAGTGTTAATTCCACGCATGTAGTACAGTCACGTAACCATCCATGAAATATTCAATGCTGTGGCTTTGATCAAACAATGAGCTGAAACTGCCCTGATGAGAGATACACAGTGTGCTTTATTTTATGAAAACTTATAATGCAGTCTTTAGTTTAAGGAAAATTAAACTATTTCTACATGGTAAGAAGCACAGACTTTACCGAGCATGATCTAAAACCTGTGTCCCTCGCCCTGAATCCTCCTCCTCTTCCTGTCTAAGAGAAAACGTCGCATCTCACTCTGACAAATTGATATTGCAGTGAGGTGTACCTAAGCTCTGCAGGGTGGTATATCTCCAGGGGGAGGGTTAGGGACCCTGGCCCTTCATCTATATACATGTGATATAAAGACCCCACTGCCACAGTGCACATCCTGGACCCTGCAAGGACAGTGGTCTGTCACAGTCAGGGTAGTACTTGACATACCAGTGACACTACTGCTATGGCGAGTCCCCAAAATGTGGAAGAACCTTGGCTGTCACGTCCGTGTTGGGACCTCTGACCATCTGCAAGCTCCTAATAGCCGGCCCTCCTGGCCCAAGACAAGAACAAAGGGACAGACTGGGAAGGTGTGGCCCTTTCCGCTGTTGATATCCTGCTTGCTGACCTTTTCTGGCAGATGTCATGTTTAGGGTCCTTGGCCAATATGTAATGGCAGCATGACTGCCTGGGGACAAGTCCTGGAGGTTGGGGGGAGGGGATACTTGGCTGTCTCCATGATAGCTTCTTAGTCTGGGGAGGGGTCCTGTACTACATGTCCCTATAACAAGCTGAAAAGAGGGACCTGCTGGTGGTACCACAGTTCCAGGTGGAGGTGATCATGAAGCTGAGCCCCTCCCACCCCATGTCTGGGTATCTGGGGCACTTGATGCAGAGAACAAATCTTGGACCACTTCCATTAGCCAGGGAACAGCACTGTCATTAAAGAGTTTTGTCAGTGATACCCCATGTGCCGGTGGACAGCGCTCCATCTGCTGCCTCCCAGCCCCTTGGTGTCACCCCCATTATCGAGGTGTTAGGTGGAGCCCCTCCCAGGTTCAGCATGATACTGAGTATATACTCATCACTGTGGACTTTCTGATCAGGTACCATCTGCACCCGTACTTCAAGATCCAGGAACAGATTCGTCCCAACAGTAATTAGAATGTTAAATACACCATGATGACTAGCTACTGATTGTTAAATACACAATGATACTGATTGTTAAATACACAATGATACTGATTATTAAATACACTACAATACTGATTGTTAAATACACAATGATAACCGGTTGCTGGGCTGGGTACAGTGTGTATTGTGACATCACATTGGGCACTCATGAAACACATTGTGAAAGGATGCAATGTAAGAAATATTTTAATTTTATAATAATAAAGATTTCATCATTTAACATAAGACTAACACTGTTTAGGATACAGTGTTACAAATAAACATACCCAAAAAAAATAATTTATCCATATGATACAATGAGTTTGTTATGTATATGTTTCATCCCCGTGCTCCAGTGAATTGGCATAATAAAAAAAAAAAAATTAAGGAACTCGGTCTTATTCATTCATTGTTGTTTTTTTTTGGGGGGGGGGGCATTCCCCCTTCCCCCACATTTCTGACACCCCAATTGGCACTATAATTCCAGTCACCACTGTCATTTATCAATCACTGCCACTTTAACCTCAACACCTATTTATTTATTGTATATATACTGTATAGATTGCATGTGTATTGCATATTGTGTTCGTAATTGTTCTCGCTATTCTGTTTATTTGCTGTTTATTGTTTAACGTGTTTTATCATTGTTTTTCTTTAAGTGTGCAAGGAGGCACACAAGCAAGTATTTCATTCTACTTGTAAATATATATTTTTTAACCCCAAGCCTGTGCCATTCCGGAGGGTCATTGTGAAGAGAAAGAGGGTCAACAAGGTGTTAATTGCCCCAGCCGGGGGGCAGGACTCTTTCCCAGTGCAAAAGCCTTTCCCACTGCAAAATTTACAAGTACAGCTTCTGTTTTGTGCTACTGTTTACCTCCCCTCAAGATTCACAATAAAAGGTTTATAGAGCTTTTCTGTTTTATATGCACTGTATTTATTGACTGCCCTAATTTACTCTTTTTATTAATTGCATTGGCTGCTGTAACACTGCAATAACCCTTATAGAATTAATAACACACCTACCTAACAATAAAACTGGATAAGCTTTGGATTTAATCATCTCCTGTAACATGTTACCAGCATATGTTGATGACCATATCAGGTCCGTGGCAGAGGCCACATAGACACCTGCTTGGGATGCCGTCAGGGGCGTATATTACAGTGGGGATGAAGTGGTTGTTACCCCACCCCCCTTCACCCCCCGATAATCAAAAGCAACCAATATAATCCCCTGGACCCCCTTAAATGGGTGGAGACCTCAATCCCCCCAACCCAAAATAATGCTCTTGAGTGCTGTCCATTCCATAGGGGGGGCCCCCAAAGCGTAGAACAGGAAGGAGAAAAATGCAGATTTTAAACTTTTACTATATTAACTTACTAATATTTTACACTATATTTTCAAAATAATAAAAAGCTTATTAAAGAAGCAAATCCTATTAAATAAATGATATTTTTGGTTTGCCCGGAGCCCCACCCCAAAAGTGCGTGGTACAATTAACGGTATCTAATTCAAACAGACATCATCACGTCAAAAAGATCAAAGACCTCCGGTGCCCATGGGAGAAGAAGAAGAAGAGAAGAGGAGGAAAAACTGGAAAAAGATAATCACCACTAATGAGCTGAGCCAGTCAAGCCAAGCCTAAGGGCAGCACAGGTGGTTGCCTAGGGCGACTTCTGACTGATCTGCCAGCCAATTTCACTTTGCTTCAGACAGGGGGCGCCAGCGGTGATGCTCACCTAGGGTGTCACATTGGCTAGGACTGGTACTGTACATGACAAATATTCAATTCAATTTAATGTAGTTCATTTTTATATAGCACCTTTCACAACAGAATCACCCCTAAGACGCTTGACAAGCTTGTTTGGCAATCCATTATTGCATCATTTATACAGATTGGTACATGAAACAGGGAAAGGGGGAATTTGGAAAGAAAGGAAGCCAGAAAACAGCAGAGAAGAGGAACCAATTTTTAGTTTTTTGATTGCAGTCACAGATTTTTATACAATTGAATTTCTCCTTTTGGGGACAGGAAAAATGGTCTCTAGAATCTCAAAATAATTTTTATCACATTGCGGGGCCATTTGGTCCCCACAATTTAATGCATACCTAGACCACACACACACACACACACACACACAATGGGGATGTAACAAAAGGAGAAGAGCGTGGGTGGGAATTGAATCAACAACCCTGACCCTGGGGTATGAACCAACTTCATAATAATATTATTGCTTGGTTGCTTGCAGTTAAGCTAATGGGTGTCTGCGAGTTACCCTCAGGTTGGGATTTGTACTCTACAATTGACTGGCATCCTGTCCAGGGTGTACCTCAACCTTGTACCTTATGCTCTCTGAAATGGATTCCAAACACCCCCTCATCCCTGACTAGCAGTTATAAGATAGATGAATACTAATAATGTACAGAAGTAGAAGTTGACTGAAGATACTCACATGTCAGTACTCGAGTTGACTGAGTAGTGGTCGAAGCATTGTTCAATCGGTCAGTCCTTTTTTGAGTGGTGAAATGGTCAGTAGCAGATGATTGGGTCCTGGTCTGGGAACCCGGTATTCCAGGATTAGATGGTGGTTCAGGAACTCTCTGGGGGGTTAGATTAGGCTGGTGTCCAAATGGAGAATAATGGTAGCCTGGTCCTGCTGGACAGGTCTCCTTAAAAGCATCTACAAGAAAACACAGTGTCAGGTTTTGGCGTCTGTTTCAATGGAATATATATATATATATTCAGGCTTAAACATAAAGAGCCGGTTTCCCGAACAAGAATTAAGACTAGTCTTGGACTAAATTGCTGTTTCAATGGAGATTCACCATTGTAACTCAAAGCTAGTCTAGCCTTAGGCTTAATCCTTGACTGGGAAACTGGCTAGAAAAGTCTAACCTCTAAATATAGTACATTGTTTTTACCAAACACTTTATTAGTATGAAAATTCTGCAACACTGTACCTGAGCCAAAGTATGGGCACTTCTCGCAGTTCCTTCCCCAAGCCTTGCCTACTCTACTGCAACAGCAAATTTGCTTGGTAATATTCCTCAGTATTGGCAAGGAGCAGACGCCAGATGACAGCAAACGGTAACACTGTCCTTTGTCCTCTGAGATGACCTTTTCTGCTGTAGTTTTAAGAGGGGAATATGGAAAATATATGTTAGGATATATGATTGACATAAATTTCCATTTTAGCTCATAGAAATTAAACATTGTTGTTGGGGTAATTTAAGGCTGTGTGATGATTCTGATTTAGTTATTTAATTCTATAATATTCTGAGGTTACTGTAGGTACTCTAGACATTGCATTCAAGGTCAAGTTAGGAAATTTTGCTTAATATAAACTAGCTATGGTAAACAATCCAATATAATGTTACTTCCTACTTCATTGGTTTTTCATTTGCACATACATATTTCTGACCCAAACATCTGCATGTTGCAGCAGAAATCAGATCAAACAATATTTTTCCAACTATCCCTGATCCAGTTTTGGTGAGTCTGTGTCCACTGTAGCCTTAGTTTCCTGTTTTTAGCTGACAGGAGTGGAACCTGAAGTGGTTTGACATGTTATGCATTCAGAGATGCTTTTCTGGTCACCATTGTTGGTTGTTCGAATTGCTATATCCTTCCTGTGAGTTTCAACCAGTCTGGCCGTTCTCCTCTGACCTCTCTCATCAACATGACATTTCTGCTCTCAGAACTACTGCTCATTGGATGTTTTTGCATCATTCTGTGCCAACTCTAAAGGAAATCACAGGAGATCTTGCATTTCTGAAATAATCAAACCACCACTTCTGGATTCAAAATCCATGTCATGGTCAAGCCACAGATTTTTCCTCATTATGATATTTAATCTGTCCATTAACTGAAGCTCCTGACCTGTCTATGGATAGATTTTTGTACTGAGCTGCTGTCATATGATTGGCTGAAAATTCTTTTCATGAATGAACAGGTGTACAGATGTTCCTAATAAAGTGGCCAGTTAATGTAGACATGCATAAATGTTTAAATGTCTTTCGAAGATATATTTTGCGATGTCATAAACCATTATTATTTATTCTGGTATTCCTTTATGCAACTAGAATTCCTGAAGCAACTAGAAATAATTATAGCACAGACACATTAATTTCCTAAGATGTATTTCAGAAAAAACAATATCCAGATGGCCATCTTTGACATTTGGTACGTAATCATTCCACAGTGCATATCCCCTCAGTAACATTAATATGCATACATGATCACAAAAATATTATCAGACTTGACAGTCTTGCAAAAATATTATAGTAATTAGTGTAATTACATTGCAATTTATAATGACTATTCTCATTGCAGAGGAACACACTCAAATAGTAAACGTCTAAATAGTAAACGTGTGGATACTTTCCAAGACACTGCGTTAGTAATATCAGCAAGATCCTCTGGGTGTGTTAGGAAGGCAAACATCATCCAGATTACCTCTGAGCACAAGAAAGTGATTAAACTCTTTTGAATAAAGTCAGTAATTCAAGCGATAGCATGTTAGTATGAGGCTAACCCTTAGAGAGCTGGGGAGGATGCTGATGACAGTAGACCAGTGGTAAGTGCTGCAGTAAAACACTGAAGCCTTTTATGCAGGTACAATAAACCAATCAAGTGCACATTTGTCTGAAAATAAAAGCCTTTTAGACTCGATATTGTCTGCAGTCTGGTAATCAGCACAATGAGGGATGCTGTTCGCAGGCTTCAAGCTGAAAATCTTACAAAATAAGAAAGCTGAAAAAATCTTTTATTACTATGTATATAATCACTTTTAATATTTTATTGTAAAAAGTTAGTTGTAACAACAGATATGTATATTATATGGTGAAGTTTGTTAAAGATTTAAGGAGCAGTGTGTGAAATGCATGTAAAAAGTTCCCCTTGGCTTATTCATGTTATCCTCATCGAAAATCATCCAGCTGATACATTGGCTCTTAGTGTTGAAGGATCTTTACTTACAGACACAGATTCGGTGAGAAGCATCCAGCAGATACCCCTGGCTGCAGATGCAGCTGTAACTCCCACGAGTGTTGATGCAGTTCCCGTTTTGACATCGGCTGGGCTGCAAACACTCATTTATGTCTGTACAGGGTAAAAACACAGTGATCAGATGTGTAAGCACTTCAAAGTAGTTAAATATTCTATTGAGAAAGCCCTGCTTCTATCCTGGGGCACAAACTCTTACATACGAACTACATCCAAGGGCGGTCCCTGGATGTTCTGCCAATCCCGCCCCTCAAGCACCCCCCCAGCAGCAGAAAACAAATTTTGTCAATTCACTTGCATTAAAAATATGCCATTAGCACAGGGTATCTGGCTGCTAACTAGCTAGTTCGCGCCAGTCTCGCAACAAAAGTTGTGAAAAATTAAAACTGTTGTAAATAAGTTATGTTACCGAATGCGACCAGGGGTATTCTGATTGTTTTCAGTTGTTCTTTGAACCCCCTAAGCAATGGGCACCCTGGGACGCCGCCTGTGTTGCCAAAAGGGAGACCCAGCAATGCTACAGCCTGAATTGCAAGTGTTTGGGTGCCTGGAGAAATGCCAGGTGGAAAACTGAGATCACTGTTATTCACTGTACAACCTTCGTACTATAGACATATATTAATACCATATATATGGATACAATTTACACAGTTAGTTCAGTAAGATATTTGAAATTATATTCCCATTCTAAGGCTCGAGCTCACGTATGGCCCTGACCACATGGTTGGAAGATGGATGGACAGATTCTGGTATTAGCCAGCTGTGTAGAAGTGTCTTATCAGCACTGCAGATAAATGAATACTGTCAAAGCATTTTCAGGACCACATGATGAAAGATCCACTGTTAAAGTAAGTGAAATAAAATGCATCCATGTCCATGCACTGCATGCATTTCCAAACATCACTGGTAATGCATCGAACATCATAGCAGCACGTATAGGTGGTATACACAGCCAAAACCTTCCCCCCTCTACTCTCTGCCAGAAGCAGGATTTCCAGAAGATTCTTTGTAGAGAGCGAACGGTACAACTGAAACAGGGATAATTTGACATGATAAAGGAGGAATCAGGTTGAATCTCCAAAATAACTTATGGTGCATGAAACTCAAATTGAGCAGTACATTGAAAAACTGAGCCAGTAACACACTCTATCCTGTCCTTTGTAAGAACGATTACCTGCCTCACTCAGCGATACGTTTGAAAATCTGGTTCAGCTTCTGTCTCACCTTTAGCTTGCTTTAGGGTGTTGGACAGCAGCCTCCATCTATGGCATAAGCTTTAGAGATTTGCACTGAAAGGTTTATCCTGACTTTAGCTTATTCATACAGTGCAAGATATTAATGCCAGATTTAGCAGAAACTCGTCATTTTTATGGCAAATCAAGCCTTTGTGGTGAAGGGTAGGTTTATAAGAATAGAACATACTTTTCCAGAAATTACTTATTTTTACTATCATTATAAAACTGTATGCAAGTGAAATACAGCAACGGAAGACTTACATTTAGCTATGAAGTATATCAGTTTATAAGAATGCCAATACAGGTACTTTATTCAGAATCCTTATTCCTATGGACAGGCAGCATAGATCCGATAGAATTTTCTTTTGATGCCACTGGAACATGTTTTCAAGTTATCGAGGTACAAAAGGAATCTGGCACTTTTCGTCAACTGATATCTGTCTATCTTAATATCTAAGCACAAGAGACTGATCACAAGAATCGTCCAATCTCTTTACCACCCATAAAATAAAAACTGACGACACATACAAGTTACTGTCCCTATTGTGAGTTGAAGGTATTGCAAGCTTTTCATGAAGAGCTGGGCCATCAAGGCATTGACTGCAGAATGTGACTATTTATGCAAGCAGATATTGAGCTTTATGTGCAGGAGGCTCTGTTCTTTCTGAACCAGAAAGCCTTTTCTGTTCTTTACTTCAAACTGGTTCTGCACCTAGACTAGTGCAAGAAAGAATGTGAGAAAATACTTTTGGTTATTAACTACTTCACATACTTTGACCAAGTTTATACAACTTTGTCCAGATAACACAGACACTGGATGTATTTTTAATGACTTGGCATTGAAGCTTAGTTTCTCCTTCAAAGATTCCCAGTGATTAAGTTAGAGTGTTTATAATTCATCTCTTTGAACAGCTGAAGAAGTGCTGTCGGCTCCGTGATCCAGCACTCATGGCAAATGGGAAAGTCGAATTTAGGACATTTAGGATCAATAAAATCGATACAACTGTCCCGTATATGTGCAGTCCTCATTTAACCTGTTAAATGGAAGATTGTAAATAGTATATTTGTGTCTTGATTAGTTTTATTTTGATTTAGTAAGGAAATCGACGATAGTGGCCAACGGAGTGGTCTTGTGGGTTTGGTTTCGTACGTTCATATTCATTTTGTGGGTGTCTACTGAGTGATCGTGTCGACTCTCACGATCCAGAGATATGCCATTCTGGTTGATCGTTCTCTTTTTTATGGAATATGGCATTTTGCCTCACGCCCCGCACTTATCTAGCCTAGGATTTGCACTTGCCAAGACTGTGCATTAAATAAAGTTGTCATGGAAATGGACAGATGTAGGGCAAACATCCATTTTTTTCATGAACTGTGTGGTAGATAGAATTCATATACGGTTTGTCAGTAAGCATAACTACATCATTTTAAAAGCTTATTTAATAGCTTGCATATTTTTGCTTAATGTTTTTGAGAAATTGGTGCTATGTGAATATGATAAGACGATTGGTATTTAAATGAATAAAAATCTGTTTTCTTGCTAAAAATCAGCTATTACTATCTACTATTATTTCCTTGGATATCATTATTTTATTCCTGTATTAACAATAAATACAATTTTAAAAACTGCAAATATAGTGAAATTTATTCTGTTTTGCATACAACAGATAATCATATAACTCAGTACCATAGCCAGTATGAGGGATGCAAAGGTTGTGTAGGAGTGTCCATAGTTTGTAGGCTTCTGATTTCATTTTGTTGGGAGATATATATCCAAATGACATGACAACGGGAGAATGGAACAGGGCATTTATTGGGGCTGTAGTACTTTAACAATGAAGAGAGTGGCTTATCAGTGAAGAGCACAGTGACATAAATGGGATATAGCATTTGGGGATGTGTGATAAGGTCTGGCTGATAGGGGAAAGAGAGAAGCAAAAGATTTTTATAACATTACTAATAGGAAAGAGGTGAACGGGGCTTTTCTCCTGAGCAAATAGCTAGTGGGCATTAGAAATATGCTACTTAGTATCATTTAGTTTCAACTGAATTTTTTAAAAAAATTGCCTGGGATTGGCTCCAGCTAACCCCATGACACGAATAAGGAAGAAGAAGGTGGATATACAGCCGTGGGAAAAATTAAGAGACCACAGCACAATCTTTTGTTTCACTCATTTTTCAATTTATGGGTGTGCATCTGTGAATAATATGTGTTTTTTTTTTTTGCAAACTGCAGCCTGGTTCTTCTCTGTTTCTCATTAATGAAGGGCTTTTTCCTTGCTTTATGGGCCTTCAGTCCTGCTTCTAGGTGTCTGATATGAACTGTCCTAGCAGTGCACCTCACACCTGCACTTAATGTTTCCCATTCCTTTTAAAGGTCACTTGATGTCATCCTACGATTCATGAGAAACTGTCGGATAAGTTAACGGCTATCCCTAGCATTAGAAAGTCACTTCTGCCCTTTACCTGGCTAGTTTCTGGTCGTTCCCAGTGTCTCCTGCTTCACCTTATGCTTGTGTGCTGCTGTCTTAGAAATTTTAAATCTGGATGCATTCTGCTGCTCAGTGTAGCCTTCTGCCAGCAGAAATATGATTGAACCAAGATTTAAAAATGCAGATATTTTTTAGAATATCGAGCGGTCCTGTGGCTGTATGTATGATGTATGTATAGATGGATGGATAGATAGATGGACGTATTACATAATGTATGACAGCATGAACATTTAGTTCCCGTATGGTTGTATCTAACATGTGCAACATATGTATGGCAGTTGTGTTAAATACTGCTTTCGATTTGAAGGCAGTACGTAAAACCTCCATTGTGAATGTCTACTGGAAAGATTACTTGACATTGAAACAGACATTAATAAAACAGTGTGCATATATTACATGAAATGTGACTTGTGATAAAGCCATTGCTGATGAACCGTTTCTTGTGTGAGCAATTTAATTGACCTTCCTTTTCAGGAGTGTGTCACATTTTGGTGGATTATCAATATAAGCAGTTAGCCCAGTTGAGATAAATATGAATATGTTTATTGATTCATAAATGCTTCATTCTTCTTATCTAACTGTGAATCAGAAACACTATGTGTTTAACATATAGAAGCAACCACCACATAAAATATCTGTTACTAATGTTTACCCTCAATAAGGGTCCCTTATACTGTATATATGCATGAGTATAGTAATGCTGAGCGTTTTTAACATATACAATGACTGGAACTCACCCACACATTGGCTATCATTAATCCTTTCATATCCCTTTGGGCATTGTTTATCACCATCGGTGCCATTTCCTGAAAAAGGTAAGACGATTTGGTTAAAATTTGAATTATAGAACACCTCCTGTTTAAAGCAAAATGACTTGTCTGACAATAATATTACTGTACAAATGTCAGGTCACATGAAAGCTACATTCTTATTTAAAAAAAGACAAGCAATGTTATTTATCATATAGACACACTCCTGTGATCTTGAGCTTGTTTGGGCTGCATTATATTTTGGGTTGGTTCCTGATGGGGTCTGACTAACGCAAAACAAGCATATTGTCACGTACCTTCTGCCCTAAAACCGACCCATCCCTCTCACTCTCTCCTCATCCCCTGACTCAGGGCACACAAGTCCACACTGAATGCTTTTTATGTGAGAAACATTATTTAGAATGAATGTAAGTCATGTATATATTCATTTTTTGAATTATTTCAGCATGACTGGTATGAAGGTCTCAGTCTTTAAAAACATGAAAAATTACATTATTAGAAAGACACGGAAAGCAGAGAAATCTTGACTTGCTCCCTTGGTGTACAAATAAACTTAACAACCCTGTCCTTAGATGCCCAGCCGACTATCAGTCTTGTAACCTGGTTGTTGATCCACTGCCATATCCTCCAGAAATTACTTTTAAGATCTGGCCAGTGACAGTTTATTGTCCTTTTCAATGGGAATATACATCACTTGATTTGAGACTTGAGGAGTGAAGGATCCCCAAGACCCAGATCTCCCATAGGCTATTGTGTTATTAGCATATACTGTAACATGTGTCCTGTCCTGGTTATGTATTACTTTGACTGTTTGCATAGTTTTTAGTTTGTTATACCTGAGTATAATAGTGAGGAGGGCCACTTCATGTTGATCTCTGTGTTTTGGATTGAATTGCAAATTGATCTGTAATATTCCCACTAAATTATGCTTTTATTAATTCTTCTTTGTCTGAAATTGCTGTTGTTATCAAATTGTTAGGTAGTGGTGTTGCTGCAAATTCTAACCAGGATTAGCACGCACTACAGTCTCATCGTAAGACCTTTGGCACATTAAAATCTAATTACTCTAGGTTTCTGACTAATCTCTTTGGTCGATTAACCTGGAGGTGAGTGTCAACGTAATATCACACAGTGATGAACGATCTTGCAGCCTCTGAGTTGAGTCAGATGGATCTACTGAAATTATTACAGTCCCTGAGCTGAACTGACCAAACAAGCTGGTACTGCGCCAGCTTGTAGCTGCCCTGCAGTCCCTAAAACTAGATCAAACTGGTTTCGCATTGCGCACATGGTCATCGCCTAAAGTGCTGCAGATGCTTGCGATTGATTTAATTCTCCACAATATTAGTACGATCCCACCCACCAGTCTTCCAAGCACCTTTTCAGTACAGGGGCAGGGAAGATGTCAAAGCTGTTTACATGGATAGCAGGTTAGTTTCTTCAAGTACAGTTACTCTTATGCCAGTGCAGTTTTACTCATTTCTAACTGCCATAAATTCATTTTCTATTCTGCTCCAAATCTGTCAGTGTCCTTGTAGTGCACCTATGAAGCACATTCTTCATTGTCTCTTCCTTGTGGGGATATAGCAATTCATGAATAGTAATACAATTCCCTCGTAGGCTTCCTTAGTTCAGATGCTGAGGAAAGTTAACTTGCTGAGATCCCTCCTGGGCTAAGACGTGCTTCACAGCCATGGTTAGAAGGTATGTGTTAATAAAACCTTGACATTCCCCCTTTTTTTCCTAGGCACAGGGGCAGAATGATAATGAAATATAAATGATTACAATCAGCGCAGACAGACGTTGCATCACCAAAACAACAAGAGTGGCCAGTGACTTTCATGTCAGCCCTAGTCAACAGAGCCCTACGTTCTTTTGCAATGCTGAGCATTGAGCTTTGAGCTATATCCTTCTCACAGATAATATTTTACTGTTGTGGGTCACCTTTCAGTCCAGTAGGGTGGATAACCTAATTGATGAGGAGGCCTGTTATTATGTTCAGGAAAGTAAGATCCTTATTCTGTAGGCAGTTATCCTCCAAATATTTCTCTGTAATATATAGGATTTTCCCTCTGATAATATGAAAAATATATAGTACTATTATAGCTAATGTCAAATACCGTGCAGCCTCTTTCACACAAGGTTAAGTGTCCTGCACAGCATCATGCAGCTTCAGAAATCTGTAAGACTTTAAATGTATTTGCCTTATGGGTCTATCTATTGCTAGTGGAGATGGTGATACCTTACAAAAATAGAACAGAATTTCAAATGTCTGGGAAAAAATAGTTCTTTAAGAAACACAATCTATTAAACCTTTACCAACATCCAGATAAGCACTACCTGGGAATCCCTTCATGAGAGCCATCATATTGCAATTTTTGTATAGTGATATAGTTCAATTATTCTGTGACTCATCTGTGATTATTTTGGTCTGGGGTTTCGTTTGTTAACCATTTCTCGCCGAGGTCTTTCCGGACTGTTCAGACTATTAGCCACATTGCAGCCCAGGGATTTTCAACATCTGCAATCCAGCTTAACATTGTTAAGCAATCCCTAAGAGAGGCAAGTTACATCAAAGTGATCCAAAAACATTGGCCTGGTCCTGGCCCTCCTCCAATGCTGTATTTTATGAGATTTACAGAAGTCAAGCAAGTCAGCAAGGGAAAGTTGGCGGGGGGGTGGGGGGGGGATGGTGTAACTGCAGGGACCTGGACAATAAATCCACTATATAATGTTCCTCTCTTCAGAGAGGAACTTCTAGGAATATATGACAGATAAACAAAGCATTTTTAATCATACCATACATGAATTACCATACATACTTTTCACTTCATACAGTAGGTTGACATTAGTATGCCTGATGGTGATTTTATTTTTTATTACTTGATGTTTTTAAAATGTACTGATGGTGTCCACATCAAATGAAAAACAACCTCTAAGTAATTCAGCCTCAGTATAACCCAGCTCTGCTCCCGTTCCTTTCTCCTTCCAGCTATATATATATATATATTAGATATATTATATTATATCTATCTATCTATATCTATATATATATATTTCAAGGAACCTCAGCCATATGGTTCATTTTTGCTAATTATGATAATTATGTGATACACAGATACTACTGAAGTTTAGCCTGTAGCTAAATGTATTCATGTTTTAATAAGTGTCTCAATTCCTTTTTGCTTTGCTTTTACAAAACATTCTTACTATCAAACATCGAACTTCTAATCACTTATTCTTGAATTCCAGTTCCTCGTTGTATTCGCTGGAAAGGAAACCGTTCAACGACGAGGAAATGGGCAAGCTCACGTTTATTTCTGACTGCGTTTGTCATGACATACACCAGGTAAATTTTATGATTTTTGTCTCCAAGCCTTTTATGTTCCGTCTCGTAATATTACATTGTTTTGATTTAACTGTCACTATAAACTCCACTTCCACTTTTGCAGCAGCAGAATTTCAAAGGGACTTTTGCAAAACACACTTCTCTAAACAAATCTTTTTTGCACTCAGCTTAATATTATTTTTGATATTAATTCTGCAGTCATGCATAATAAATTGCCATCAAATAACCAAAGCCATTAAAAAAGCCAATTCCACCATATTACCGATGCAGCTGCATTGCTGAAGCAGTCTGTCATTGGATGACAGAATATTATCTCGTAACAAATCAAAAAAGACTGTAGAATCCTACCCACCATGGGAAGGGCACAGGATGCACTCATTGATCCCCCAAGCTATTCCTGTTCCTTCACAGCAGGTCTTTGGGGTCCTTAGTCCAGGCAGGCGTGAGCTGCACTGTGAAGAGACCACAAATCACATGGTCAGATTGTTATTTTTCCTGATAATATGAGGAACACTTTGTTACCAGTTTATTGTTTTTGTTCAAATATGTTTGTTCTTGTTCTTAGTGCCTTTAATTTCACGATTTGGTCCTAGAAAATTATATAATAGATGCTGTCACAATGCAAGATTACAGGAGACGGAGTAGTCAAGTCACACAGCATCACAGCATATAGGTGAATTCAGTTTGCCGTTGCAAGTGATCGCCAATGACAGCAGATAATCCAGTTTATGAAATCCCAGATCGCCCTGTTTAGCTGATATCTCAGAGTTGTTTACGGGGGCAACAGAGTAGGTCAGAAAAGAATGTTGGAGGGTCGGTGAAGAAGGTCGGTTCAGGCAGTTCCAAACAAACTCATCAGGAGCCTTCCATGACTCCACTTTAGGCAGGAGCGGAGAACAGGACGGCAGCATCCCCCAGCCACAACATACCAGGAAGCGTCCCAACTTTACAACAGCAAAAGTCTGGTGTTATGTGTTTCATAACTGAATGTCTACCATCTGCTAAATTATTAATATTTTATATTTTGCATTATTTATTTATTTCTGTAATATTCCTAAAAATCTTTTTTTTCCCTTCACTCTATTTGTGTATTGTGTACTTTTTAATTAGTTTGCACTACATTTACTTGTCTGCACCATGTGTGCCGCCCTTGCACCTTGTTTCTTTTGCACTAAATGTACGTTTGTCTGTGCTCCATGTACCTTGCTGCCATATGCGCAAGAATGTCCCCCAGGGATCAAGAACGTTCATCTAAACTAATCTAGTATGGGTTTTATTTAGCTTGTTTCATTGTATTTAAAAGATTTAAAGTAGTATATTTCCGTTTGCTGCTCTGAGAGCTCT
Organism: Hyperopisus bebe; assembly: GCA_026777045.1. Classification (NCBI taxonomy): domain Eukaryota; kingdom Metazoa; phylum Chordata; class Actinopteri; order Osteoglossiformes; family Mormyridae; genus Hyperopisus; species Hyperopisus bebe. The sequence continues at coordinate 7,093,536 of JAODJW010000036.1, read as the reverse complement.
TAGAGATGTATTTGTGTCATAGCCAGGCATGAACAGAGGGGGGGTGGGGGGGGGGGCTGAGCCTGTTCCTTTTGCCCAAACTATTAAAAGTGCCTCCAGGTACGTAGTGCCCCCCTTTTTACCTCTGAACACCTGTCCTGGCCAAAACCTTTGGTTTTTTATGCACAATTGATACAGAAATTGCTTTAGAGTAAACATGTTTCAGCACTAAATCATAAATTCTCCATAAGCTTCACCTGTCACTTTTGTTTCATTTACAGGCTTCGTGAAGGACTTAGCAGCCAAATGGCGTGGCATAAATGACAAAGTGTTGCACACTTTAGTTTAGTTTATCAACCTACCTTAAATGTTCCTTATTTAAATAGGCATTATGTTGGCTTGGATGCAAAACAGATAAAAAAAAAAAACACAGCATTTTTTTGTCCCAACTTCTAATAAAATGTATATTTTTGAAAAAATCTGAATAAAAATATATTTAATACATGCAATTATTTTCTTGTGTATTCTGACACCACAAAGTTAAAAACAAGCACATCCTTTGTGACACACTTGCTAGGTACATAATTAATATTCCCAGTAAATAAAGCCTTCCTGCATGAAAATATACATTTAGAGACACTGAAGATGCCAAAGGGAATCAATTCTAGAACATTAATGCAAAGTTAATGGTGAAGAGAGGTGGAAATTAAGCTCTCCCACTTGCCTGAGGCGAGTAATTTAGACCAATGTTTCCCACCCTGGTCTTTGAGGACCCTCAGACAGTCTGTGCTTTAGCTTCCTCCCTGCCGGCTAGTCAAAAACTGCATGCTGGAGCACTTTTTTCTCCTTTTTTACGCTGAACTTACCCAATTGGCTAGTAGCAAACCCCCCCAATTGGTGAATACCAAGAGATACAATAAAATATTTAAATATCATATTTTCCTGGCATCTAGGTGTAATGGTAACTCTTTTCTTGAAGCTGTCATCTACAATGCGCTATAGGCACCTTCCTAATGCATTATAATGGTCAGTATAAGAAATAATAAAGCATTACAATATCTTCTATTGACAGTGCATTATAGTGTTGATGATAATATTTCATAAGTTCAAATGCAGCTCACATCTGTAATGCACTGTGTAGTGTATAGTGCATATAGTGCACTATATAATGTATTATAGATACAAGCTTCATAAAGCATTCTTAATCCTTAATAAACATGGCTATACTGTTCCTGTATGCCTTTTTTTATAAATATTTATAGCTATGTTTTTAATGCTTTGTACATGCATTTTAATGTGTTATGAATGTGTTCATAGATTCTTATACACATGACATAGAAGGTGTTACCAGTGCAATTTGGATCAATGGGAACAACAGAGACAAAGCAATTGTTAGAGCTTACCTGGCCATTGCGAAACTCTCTAAAGCAATATTTGAAAGCAGAGGACTCCGTGTCAGCGGAGTCTCCAAGAAATTCTTGGGCTTGTACTTGGGGCAATAGAGCCTCAGCCTTCTCTCCTGGCAAACTGTTCCTTGCTTCCAGTACACGAGTTGTCCGTGTGAAGGTATCTTGCTGAGCCCTTCCTGTTTCCCCTGTTCCTACCTTCAGAACCTGGTGGATCTTTATGCTGGCTTCAGGTGGATGCTGGACGCGCACCTTTACCATTGAAGATTCAGCTGTCGAAAGACAATATAGAACAAAACATGAAACCCCATCCACTCACCTGAGTGTCTCTGCTGTCATGTGTAAAGATACTATTTATATATCACATAACACTTCTTGCTGGGGCAAAAATAATGTAGTACTACACAGTTACTTAATGTATTATATAACCAGTAACTAATCATAGTTACGTACTGATCCAATGTTTGTTCATTAGTAATCAATCACAATGCAGGATCTATATTAGTTCATCATTTGTTCTTGATTAGTAGCAGAGTAATTAAGTTACGTTACTTATATCCCCTCAGTTAACGTGTTACCATATATCCATTAAGTAATGCTGGCATTATATACATAGGGTAAGACACATATAGATATAGGTGATGGTTTTCAACAGAAAGAAAAAACATAATATGAAAGACAAAGCAGATACCTCAGATTCATTCTGTGGGGTCATCAGAATTGCGGATGCATACCTAGAAGTGACCTATTGCACTTACAACAATACTTTCACTAATAGACAACTGCTAATATATGCGAAAGCATGTCTGACTTGTAAGATCTTTGACATCTACAAATATTTGCTAGCTATAGTTCAAAGAGACTTTCCATTTCCTTTTTTGTCATGCACCATAAATCTTATTTACAATGATTCTGAATGTGTCACCAGTTGTCACTTTGTTACCAGTTCACCAGTAAAAAAATCAACACACATTTATCAAGGATTTTCATAGAAAACACACTGTCTGCTCTTCACTCAGCTTAAGTAGTTTATCTTTTACAGAAAATCAGCAAAGATAAACATTGTCTGATAAACATTGTCTCTCAAATAATGAAACTTGCAAGTATATGGATTTGCCAAACCTTAATAAATAAATTCTGTTATATTATTGGTATCACTTACCATTTGTCTGGTGATGCTCTTGACTCTGTAGTGGGAGCAGGTACTCTGACTGTGACATGAACTGCTGGTCACTCAGCACAGAGGGATTTAATTGTGACTTTTCAATGTCATTGGTAGAGGATGCAACTGGAATGTGGCAGAACTTGCCCGTGAAGTTTTGAGGACACTGGCAACGGTCTTTCTGAATGCATACGCCACCATTTTGGCACAACATCGGGCACAAGACTTAGAGAGACCCAGGAAAGGAGGAAAACAGACATTGAAACTCATTAAAACAACATTAAATAGCTTGTTTATTTATTGTTCCCTTCCATAAACAGTCAATCTACTTGAGGTTATATAAGCCTGCATTGCTAGATGGTCTCACATTCAAGCATTAGATAAGCTTTCAATATCAGATGAAACAGAATATATTCAGTTTTGCTTATGGCTATAGCAGGCATTAACAACTTCTTTAATTGCCCACAGAACACTGACGTTTAATTAGCTACACATTTTCATAAATATGCTAACGGTGAAATGATACGTTTGAAAACAACTTTATTTTATGACATTTATTCACAAATCCTTCTAGCAATTATTTTTAATTTAAACATCGAGAAACATGCTGCTTACCCATTACTGGGTCCCTAAGAACTAATTCCAGGAAACACACACACAAGTGGAACACAATAAGGAAGATGCCAGCCCATTGCATTGTTCAGAAGAGAACTGTCTCAAAATTTTGGACTGTATACATCAAACTTGGTCAGACTGCACTGGCAAGAGCAATAGCATGCACAAGTTAAAGTTCACCAACAGTGACTGATGGACATTTAACAGGATAGTTGGTAAACACAGGAGAGATACTCTAATGCCTCTAATATTGCCATGGAATTGGTTAATCCGCTCTCTGAGCCATTCTCAACAAAAAAACCTGCATCATGAGCTTCACAAAGCTGGAATTTTTATCAGGGCTGTCATTGGGACACTGCATGTATCCAAGGCCAGTGCACAATGATGCATAACCTAGTGTAAAGAAACTGAACAATGAGAAAATATAATATGGCCGGATGAGTCGTCTTTCACCTTTTCTCTACATCTGGATGGGCTTAAATTTAGAGAAAGTCAAAGGACGCTTTCAGCTCACAATGTCTGTTTCCAATTCTTAAACATGGTAAGCAATCCATCTCTTGGGAGTCATTAGGTTCGGTGATTGCTCTGCATGGTCAAACAATAGCCACGGAATTGAAGGCCGCTTTCAGGGCCAGATGCACCCTATAGTGCAAACACTGTTCCCTCTTGATTTTCCTACATTCCAGGCTAATAATGCTCCCATACACACTGCTAAACAAATTTAAGCTTTTAAGGCATAAAGTCATACATCTTCCATGGCCTTCCCAATCATCAGTTCTAAACATCACTGAAGCATCCTGAGAAATTCTGTATTGATAACTGTAAAGTAAATGTCTTCCCTCAATGGATTTTCTTCCAGAAACAAGCATCCCACTATATGCAATCTACACCCTTGTATGACTGCATGGCAAGAAGAACTGAAGTAGTTTTGAAGACAAAAGCCATAATAGGTCCTGGATGTTAATATAATATTATTTTTTGTGTTATTTGGGCCATGAATAAGGTTTCACGGGAGTTTTTCAGCAACGATGTTTAGTGTTTAAAATGTTGAGAATAATTGAATTGTATAGTTACACCTAACAGGATATCGTGCATATGCTTTAAGGCTAATGGCAGCCACACTCGGTAAGAAGAACAACAGTAAATCAAAGACATATGCTTGTAGGTTTTTCTAAGCAGAATGTCCATGCTTAGTTAGCCTGGGTTTCCAGAAGTGGAAAGATTTGCTTAACCCTTTAACCTTGTATCCATATCCTGGCTGTTTAAATCATGTGCAATTCCTCTTGCACTAAATTATAATATGAATTAAAAACACACAATAGCTGTGCTGGAGGGTGAAATCCAAAAGGCTATATAAACTATGCAAAATATCTTCAAATATATTTCCATTATATGTATAGTAACATATATATTGTATGAATGCCATGCCTATAAGAATCTATGAACACATTCACTATAGATACCATCATATTGCATCATAATGGTCAGTATAAGAAATAAGGATGCGTTGTAATGCATTATGAAGGTATGTTTAATGCATTAGAGATGACAACTTCATAAATCATTCATAATACATAATAAACATGCATGCCTTTTTATAAATATTTATAGCCATGTTTATAATGCTTTATGAATGCATCATAATGTGTTAGGGTTGGTGCCCGTCCAGCTCTAACCCATGTGTCGTTTCCCCATTTGGCCAGCAGTTCCTACTGGGCATTCCATTTGGTGTTCCCCTAGTGCGTCCCCCACAAAGCTCTATGGGTTTGGCTCAGATGCTGACATCCCTCCCATCATCAGTTTGAGACTGGCCTGAGGCCTACCTCACCTTTGTGTTACATTTTGGTTTTGTTTTAACCCGTGGTGTCTGTATGGTTAATTTATGTCTTGTTTATGGTTACCCTGCCTGTGCCTTGTCTATGTTCCATTTTACTTTTGTTTCTTGATTTCTCCCAGTGTTGATAGCCATCAGTGTTTGATCCTGTTTCCTGGTTTCTAGTGTCTGTTAATTGTAATTTACTCCACCTGTTCCTTGTTGCCCCGTGCCTTTCGTAATTGGTTGTTTTGGTTATGGTTCTCTCCTGTCCAGCATTGTGTCCTGTTAGCTGTGTATTTAAATGCCTGTTCTTGTTCTGTTTCTATGTGTTTCATTGTGGCAGTTTCCTGTGTTGTTATGTGTTTCTTAATTGTAGTTCTGTGTTCCTTCCTACCCTCAGTATTGTGGTTCCTGATGTTGCTCCCTGCCTTAATTTAGATTTGACCCCCGATGGTTCCTTTGTTTCTCCATTTATGCTCTGTTTTCATAAGAAAACCCTGGTTTGTTGGAGCCACTATGAGGATTGTCTCTTCCTGTCATGCCCCGCCATAACAGTTATGAAGGTGTTCATAAATACTGACAAACATGGTATTCATAGAAAGCGTTACTGCATTTACATACTCTATATATGAATAAATTGTGGGTCATAATGTTGGCTTATATCTGCCAGGTTATTAGTTTGAATCCCACCACCACTGTTTGTGTGGGAAGTCTACATGTTCTGCTCATATTGAAACCACATGTAAATACATGCAGTTAAGGTAATTGAAATCCATAAACTATCCACGTTGCATGTGTGTGCTACATATGATGGACTGGCATCCCATCAAGGGTGAACCCTGTGCTTCCCGGGATAAGAATTAGGATCCCATGTCACCCTGTACTGGTTAAACACTTGGAAAACAGATGGATGATGCCATTGTGGTAAAGGTCATAATCCATCCATCCAGTTTCCAACCCACTTATCCTACTGGGTCATGGGGGGTCTGGAGCCTATCCCAGAAGCAATGGGCACGAGGCAGGGAACAACCCTGGACAGGGGGCCAGCCCATTGCAGGGCACACTCACACACCAGTCA
>JAODJW010000036.1:7076518-7087380 GCA_026777045.1 Hyperopisus bebe | reverse complement strand
AACCGGAGTACCCGGAGAAAACCCCACGACGACACGGGGAGAACATGCAAACTCCACACACATGTGACCCAGGCGGATACTCGAACCCAGGCCCCAGAGGTGTGAGGCAACAGTGCTAACCACTGCCCCACCATGCCGCCCCTAAGGTCATAATTGTAATCATAATTTTGTGATCATTTAATTACAATTTTCATCTTTAAATCAGGGCAGTTTTTGAAATTTCTATAAGCCGCTGTTATGACTTATACTGTAGGCAGGAAAGAAAAAAAGTATGCCGTATAAAGCATCTCAGTATGGAATGTACTTAAAGAAAAACTTAAAGATTTAATTAGATATTTTTAGTAAGAAAGATTGGGACAAAACAACAACAACAACAACAATAATAATAATAATAATAATAATAATAATAATGCATGAATAAAAAAGGATAATTCTATAAGACCCTGTAGAACCAAAAATCATGTATGTTAACAGACTTGATGCTGTAGCACAGGTCAATCTACACGTTTAGGCCACATAATAATGCCATCTACAAATATGCACTCAGGTTTTGAGTGACCAAGTAGAAAAATAACCTGAACAATGTAAAGTTTTTGGATAGCTATTTCCACTGCCCATCTGGTATACATTACTGAACTTTACTCAACTGCCCTTACAAAATTTATGTTTTCATGTTTAAGAACGCACATTTAAAATAGAAGACATTCAACTTAAATCTACCAGCTGCAAAAATCTCTACCAATACATTGTTACCAACAAAACAAGGATCCACCTTTATTTAATTTCCTGAACTTGCACAAAAGATAGAAGGACAAAGTATTCCTTTGTTGTTGTTGATTACTTACAGATTCGGAAGCCTGTTTCCGAAGGTGGTTGACCAATGGGCTCATTACTATACAGAGTGGTGACATTTCCATGCTCGCAATAGTTGGTGCAGCGTCCTGCACTACAGCGGACCTTGCAGATTGTAGGAGTCAAAAACATCTTGATGCGTTCTCCTTCTTTGCTGACTGTCTGACTGCTGGCTGAGTGGGTCAACGACATGCAGCAGTGGAACCAGAACAGAAAGCCGAGCAGGGGCATGATGTTTCTGGCTCATTCCCCGAAGCAAAGAAGGTTGAGAAGTACACCTTTCAGGGGAGACGTAAAGGACAGAGCAGGGCCGACCATAAAAAACATAAACGACGAAAGACCTCAACCTTTTCCACTCTGCTCTGTGCGCGAAACAGTTTGCAGTGAACAAATGAAAAAACACCCAATGTTTTTTCCCCAAAATGCAAGACAGAAACTATGTAAGGAGGGAGGTTTTTGGCATGCGTATGTGTGCAATAACTAAAAAAAAGCTTGCTTGAAACCAAATAGCTGTCCACTTAATTTGAAGCAGCATACTGAGCATGCTCTGGGCTCAACTCCAAACACAATGTTTATAAGGGATCCAATTCACATGCGGTTAACTCTTCACTGCAACCCTTCTCTGAAATACTGTGGGAGAAAATGCCACAGGAGGCCTAATAGGGCTTAGATTTCCGTCTTCTGTGGTGAAATAAAAATTATTTACGCTTATTTCATTTCACCTTCTATACTGGTAAAGATTACTTTACCCTTTATGGTTTTTGTTGTCTGCTGAAGAAAATGAAGTACTTATTCACTGTACTTTGCATAGCCTTGGTATTGTCATTAAGAAACTACTTGGTTTTATAGTACATGTGTTACATCCTGCCAATCAGGTACGCCTGACCCTCCTCCCTAACGTGGCCATGATGAGCCACGCCTGTTGCGTGTTACCCCTTGTTAATCTCTGTATTTAAGTACCTGTTTGTGTCATCAGCCCCAGTCCAGTCAATGATGTTGCTCCTCCTGTCTGCCTGTGTCCTTCCCTTTGCTAGACGTGTTTGTTTCCCTGCTCCTGTTCGGTTAATAAAACCCCTCTTTGCCTAACCCCTGCCTTTGAGTCCTTCATCCCTCATGCCATGACACCATGGAGTTTAAATACAGTGCAACACAGGGGAACACCCTGGAGAGGATAAATGTCCACATATTTCGCCACATTAATGCGATGTCGAATCTTAATGTTTTGCAGCTGTGGACATCTCAGTTTATTTGACAATACTTATCTTTCATGAACAAATCACTGTTTTAATCAACTCATTTGTGTACGAACAAATTATTTTCCTATAAAACAGTGTTTCTCAAACCAGCCCTCGGGGGCCCCCAGATGGTCCACGTTTTTGCATCCTCCCAACTCCAAGGGAATTGGGGGAATGCGAAAACAAGGACGGTCTGGGGGTCTCTGAGGGTTGGTTTGAGAAACACTGCTATAAAATACATCAATTTATTTCAAGCAACCCAGAAGTCATTTAAAATGCTTTTTCTTCATGGTCACAGTGATGGTTATGCGATCTTCTTGAAACAAAAAATGTTACACATGCTGGGCATTGTGACACGGTCCCTGACAGGTTCATGCAATCTGAGATGAATGTTGGGAAAAGTCTGTGTGAGCTGATAAATACGAGCTAAATTCAGCACCACCGAGCGCTAAAGCAAGCTTCCTTTGAGTACAGCCTAATGAGGTCATTCAGGTATAAACACAGGAACTGGCATTCATATTTGGTAACTCTGTAACCCATCATTACTACTCATTTTCTCAATTCAGAACATGTCAGTTCTTTGTTATTCCTCATTGTCACTGATAGCCAGATGAGGAAACACCTTCCCTCACCCCCCCCAACCACCATGATCATATCTGTTTAAGGAATTCTCAAAACAGTTGTAACAACACTTCCTGAAAAGCTTGTCAAGCATACAAAACAAAATCCAAAACGATGACGAAACATACACTGTAATTCCACTGTATTGCAATGAACACACTGTGGAGTTGCCTTTTGGCACTGCAATTATTTTAAGCCTTCTGGACACATAAACACCCTTATTGGGAATAGGAAACAAGATCACATGTTAAAATGTACAAAAGTCACCCTTTAACGCCATTCTGAGTGCACACATTCAATACTTGTAAATGCAGCATAGGAAACAGTAACATTCCATAAGCAAATGCTTGCAGAGATGAAGAGTCACGGGGAAACATCCCATATATGTCAGGACAAACATCTTCAAGTGCTTCAATAAGTACATCTAAAGGTGTACATTTGGTTTGAACATTGGTGGGGTTGAGGTTTCCAGCCATTTAGGGGGAGACATGATTTTTGGGGGGATTATATTGGCCAGTTTTGATTACTAGAGGTGTTACAACCCCCCCCCCCCACCCCCTGCAATTTATGCCCATGGGTAAATGAACAGTAAAATTGGCAGAATACTCTGAATAATACAGATAATACTAATAGTACACATGTTTAGTTAGGACTGTAAGAGCAAGAGAACAACGCAGTTGTAGGGAACCTGGTTTTATAATTTGATTAATTTCTTCTGTTAAGCTGTGAGAAAAGGCAATTTTCCAGGAAATGGTAATTCACATGGCCTGCAGTAAGGTAGAATGCAGAAATTGTCTCCCTTAAGTAGTACAATACCTAAATACAGTAAATTACAAAAATGAGTCTAATCACAGGCAGCACTATGGCTTGGGGGTAACACTGTCGCCTGTTGGGGTTACAAATCCTTCCTCAACTGTGTATATATGCATTCTTTCCATTTTACCCGAAGGTATCCTACTTTCTTCTCACAATCCAAAGACATGCAGTTAAGCTAATTTGCCCATTCAATTGTAACATCTATGTTCTGGCATTCCGTTTGGGGTGTTCCCTGCCTTGTGACTGTTGCTGCCCCAGACAGACTCCAGGCCTCATGTAACCCTAACCAGAATACATATGGAGTAAAATCACATGATGTATGAAAGTGTATGTTTCATTTAGCGCCCTGTCATTACTTGTTTTAAGGAAAAACTTTTTTTTTTATGAAGAAAAATGTGAAAAATAATATTCCATTTATAAACATTGTTGTTAGAAAGAGCAATTGATTTTATAGTTCAAAATTAAAATAGCAATGCAAGGGGTTACTTGATGATGTGTTTATCCTGAAAATTAGTATCACCCAGCGTTGTTCATAATCGTTTTCTTTGATTAAAGTACGGTCAAGCATTGATTCAATTGAGGCAATGAATGAATAATGTGTATGGCTTACAGAAAATGTGCAAAAGTAACATCTTAATGGTGTAAATACTGGGGAGCAAATGATTTGACAAATTCAGGTGCCGAATAATAATTCTGTAAATCTTATTTCAAAACGACATCCATCATGCCTCAATCGTGAAACACCACACATCAAAATTCAATGAGTGGGCGAAACAAAACAATAACAGGATTTAGTTACAATAGCGTATCTAAGTTTTTATCTGTGAGAAGGGAAATTTTGCAAACAAGCCCTTACACCGATAATGATCCCTATTGTTAGTTAAATACATAAAACATAATATCACTGGAATACTATGAGACTACATATTCTGTTTTTTTTTTAATCAAGCCAACATAATTTGAGTGCAAAGTTTATAAATATTTACCCCATTGTGCTCTCACCTCCCACTGTTGGGCAACTGGATAATTTCCAGTGGCAGGTGTCGACCTGAAATTTGTGAGTCAGAACAGCAGGAATTAAGCCAAGCTTGTGAACTGGTTCCAGATTTCTCTTAAGGTTCATTTGTAAATTTAAATTAGGCATTGGGCTGTGTATTTACACAGTTGATAGAACTGATGTTACAGAGCTGTTTGAATTGGCATCGTAGCTGAATGTAGGGAATGTAAATGATGTCACAACTCAGTTCCTGTAGCTTCTCATACCTCAACCCTTTTGTTTTACTGAAAACATAATATGTTTTCACACACTTGCATTATCATTTCATTTTGAAGATACTGAAAAGAATATAGCAACTGATAAAACTTTATTTTTTCAGTCACTGACGCATGTAACTGGTGATATAGACCATACAGCAGACATAAACGTTTTGACTTATAGCTTAACTATAAACAAAACAAAGAATAAAGGACAAAAACTGAGTAATTCCAGTGCTGATAGATGGTGATGACTGGCTTGTCCCAGTCGTATTTTGTATCTTAAAATCTTGTCCTATATAAATTAATTTTACTTCACTAATACATTAATACAGCTAGAAAATCAGTGGAAGGTACATGGATGACAAGGTAAGTTTGCTTTTTGTGCAGGCTGTTGTGGGCATGGAGGCATGGCAGGGGTGCAGGCAAATAGCCCATGGGGGGCAAGTTTGTTTAGGGAAAATATATATAAATGGGTCAGTCTGGAGGCAGCAGTTCATTCGGGGCAGCCATCCTCCGATTTTCACATGGTTAGAGAGCGCATGCACCACTGCCTTGCCCTTTCCTTCCCTCCGGAACCACCCCCCGCTTGAGGCCATTACCGCCGTGTCCTGTTGCCCCTCGTTGTGATATACCGTTGTACCGTAGGCACATGTGGTGCTGAGCGCCCCCTGCTGGTGCATGGCGAGTTCCCTGTGGACTGATGTGTCACAACACCAACTCATAAATGGACATTATGGATATATTATGTATTCAGGTTGATAAAACACTTACATACAGTCCTCTGGACACTTTATTTTTAGTTGCCCCTCAGCTGCAGATGAGCATTGCTCCCGCATGTTTTTTTGCACATTAAAATTCAAATTAAAATGCGATTTATATTACGAAGCATGTAAAGGATGCCATGCTCTTATGTTTTAATCATAATGGGCAAACTAACATCAGGAATGGGAAATGTTGCCTGATTGTGTATTATCTTTTATGTTACACATATATACTTTCTGAGGATCTGTCATGAGGATTTCAACAGGCTGAAGAGGGTTAAAATCATATATTAAACGGCACAGAATAGAGCAGGTTAGCTTCATTAATCGTTGGCAGCACTCTCTCACCCTCTGCCCCTCAGCGAAAACTCCTCCCTCTCATATTGTCATTCAACTAACATAACCATTAAAATGCAACTAATGACTGAAAAATTGAAGAAGCATAATTAACACTTCAATTTTGAAATTTAAGAATTAACCGATTGTCACCAAAAACTGGAGACAACAAATGCATTATAAAACAAGCATGTAAAGCCACCTTATGGAGATGACTGCTGTGGAGTCAAAATTCCTTCATGCTGAAGAAACTCAGATCCACTAATCTGGATAAGGTGTAACAGCAGTAGGGATTTGGGAGTAAAAGGGGGGATATGACCAATCAGCAAGCCTGATCCACGCTCCTTTTTGACGCGGTATGAGGTATAGGTCAGTTATATGACATGTGAGCAAATAAAGGTGTATTTGGGCCTTGATCCTACCCTAAACCAGAGGACAACACTTGTCATAAGGTGTCAGGGTATATTGTGTGTGTGTGTGTGTGTGTGCGTGCATGCGTGTGTGTACTTTTTAGCTTGGTCCCCAGAATATAAACCTCAATTTTATAAAATTTTATTGTGACTGCAATCAAACAACTAGAAATGCCAAATAAAGCATGTATTTTGTTTAGTTCCCTATGGTTAAAGTTAGGACTAGGTAGGGGTTTAGGTCTTTGTTGGGATTAGGGTTATGTCCATTGAAATGATGAGAGAGTCCCCACAAAGATATGTATACATGAATATACATGTGTGTATATGTGTGACTGAATAGACTGCCAAATTAAATTGATTTAACAAGTAGCAATGTGTTATTGCTCATTTACATATATACTATGGTTAAATTGTATTTTTACATTTGCTACCCAGATAAATTGCTTTAATATATGCAGGTTCAGCCTTGAGGCAACGGCATGTGAGTTTAAAGTAATACAAAAGTAGCCTGTCTCAGAATTGAGCAACAGAAAGGGCAGGAATTTACTGTCACCTTGAATGTTGTAGGAGTAGGTACATGCATCCATTGATCCATCCATCTTCCATTTTTTTATTCTGGTCAGGGTTGTTGGGTAGCCTGGAGCCTATCCCAGGCAGTATAGTACATCATGCTAGGGTACACCGGTCTATTGTAGGACACATATGGCTAGCTTAGAGAGACCAATTAGCAAGCTACTTAGCATCATGGGCAACAAAGCACACCATGATAGGGTACACTGGTCTATCGTAGGACACATATGGCTATCTTAGAGAGACCAATTAGCAAGCTACTTAGCGTCATGGGCAACAAAGCACACCATGATAGGATACAATGGTCTAGTGTAGGACACATATGGCTAGTTTAGAGAGACCAATTAGCAAGCTACTTAGCGTCATGAGCAATAAAGCACACCCGCTGCATAACTTCTTGACAAATCAAAAGAGCACATTCAGTAATAAAAGCATATGACTGTGTTCTTCCCAGGAACACTTCCTGAAGTCTTTCCTGCCAGCTGTGATCAGACTCTACAATCAATCTCTCTGCTGACCTCACTTTCCACACCACAAAACTGTTTGCACTGTATATTTTTGCACACCGTTTTTGTGCACTGCACTTTTTAGCTAGGTGTCTTTTCTTGGTTTTTGCATCTATTTATATTATGCTTATTAAAACATGGTACTTATTTTCTGCTATAACACCTACAATGCAAGATCAATACATTTTTTTCTCTGCATTCTCATACTCAATTTCTCATTTAGACCAATAAAATCTACCCAGTGCTACCAGTGAGATACAAATGTGTTTCAGAACTGGCAGTTCATGAGTTTCTACTGTAAGCTAAAGTTGATATGTCATTGGTTGCTATATAATGTGAGTAAATTAAATTAAATTTACCAATAACACCAGATAACTGTAATTTATGTAATACATAGAAATGGCATTTTATGACTGTTGACTAGATCAAAGATTCACACAATGAGTATATTTATATACACATTTAACATCAAAGAACTATGATTGATTTTGATGACCAGGGCTTATTCAATGTACTACTAGGCCAACTGGAGAAAACTGTGGTTATAGAATAAACAGAATTCAACATTTCAATTTTGTACGAAAGCAATGGCAATGTGTATAAATAGTGTTTATCTGGAGAATTACACATAGTCTTCAAAGAACAAAAACTGTCATTCAAGGATTTTGTCCTTTGTGCTTAAGTAATTGAGGAAAACTGTGACAATGCTGAAGTGGCGTAAACAGGGAATGATAATCACTAATATTCTCCTGACGAGTGCTGCTCTTCTCTTCCAGCTGCAGTATTGTTGGTAATATTTGTCTTTGTTTTTTGTCAGAGGATGCTTTGTGTAACTTGTAACCTTCATGTCTAGATGACTAGGGGGTTAATGCCAGGACAGCACTACTAAACTGATAAGGATCAGAGGTGGAAAGTTCAGGTCCAGAAAGTACAAATCCAGACCAAGATTTTGTTTCAACCAACCAGTTTAATATACAGAATGACAGTCGCAGAGTAGTCAAACAGGTTAATGGAAACAAAATCTTGGTATGGATTTGTACTCTCTGGACTTAACTTGCCACCTCTGATCAGGAGATTTACATGCAAGGTGTTAGGCAGCAGTCATAATTGCATAAACACTAAAACTGAAACAATTTGTAATAGAGTATATCCTTAAGCTTTCAATTCAGTTTCTCAAAATAAAATCGTATTTCCCACAACCTTATTGATTTTAAATCCATCTTCTGTCATGTGGCAGATCAGTTTCACCATTTTGACAGAACACATCCACTTCCTAAAGCATTTTATTCTCAATCAGAAAGCACTAAAGCTCAGTATAATTAACGTCAGTCATCACAACCTGATCTCAGTTCCCACACCACTGTCTAGGTCTAAACAGTAAGTAGCAAAATAGTTCACAAACCGTTACGCACAAAAGGAGCTACGTTTGTTTGTTGTGGTTTATAGAAACACGTTAATGTCAAAAGACTGAGAGTGTGGCGTGGGAGAGGTCAAAGAGCAACATTATCGAACAAAATCCATGCCATAGTGATTGACCATGTGCTTGGACTAACCGATGTCAGGAGAAGCTACCCAATAAGCACAACTGAATACAAGCTGATTTGTGATCGCCTCTATTAACCACACTGTCAGACAGGGAAAGGGGGAATTTATAGAAATATCTCCAGTACAAAAAGAAGAATACAATATTCTCATTTCTAATATACATTATTCACATTTCTAATATTGGCTAGTTTACAGTACCTGTGGCATAGCAGTGCTATACGTTACTTTATATTTACTTTGTTGCATCTGTGGATATTCATACTCTATGTAACAATGTAGTACAGTATAACTTATACATGGGAGTATATAAAAAATGAGGATTGTAGCCTTTGATACTCATCATTCTCTAATGCATTGTTACAGATCTGAGTGGTGATCTTAAGAAGACACACAAATGCAGTTGCCAGAGTAACAAGAAATTGCGTTTGCAGAAGAGGGACCTTTATGCAGATGATGAGGAACCCTGTGGGGACTGTGCCCTGGAGTCTATCGAAGGATGTTTAAGGTGCAGCAGAGCCATCTTCCCCTGCTGCGGAAAAGAAAACGTCATTTGTGATGTGGCTGCATCCAGACCAGAGTAATAATTCTGAAAACGAGGATGCAGTGACTGACGACTGGTGTGACTGAATGTAAACTTTTGGCACTGCAATTTTTGAAAATGTAAAATTTACTGTCCATTCTGAATACTGAAAATCATTTTGTATGTTTGTAACCATCCGTATTGTATTGTGAAGCATATTGCCTAAACTTGAGTACGACAACATCTTTCTTTCCATGACACACGGGCACATATGTAGGTAAGAGCAAGCTTGGCAGCGAAGGGCAGCCACATGTAGCAGCGCCCAGGGAGCTGGGGGTTAAGGGCCTTGGACCAGGGCCCACAGACATGACTATTCTGCCAGGCTTTAGAAGCTTAACTCCTAAGTATGAGTTGTCTGTAATTTGGGCATTCTTATCCCAGGGACTGCCTGTATTTATGATGTTGTTGAATATAAGATATGAGTCTCTTTTTGAAGGCTAATTTAGTGGCATAGCTTTCACGGGTATCAATGCAGTGTGTTGTCAAAAGTGCAGCTTTGTCTGTTTGGTAGCCAACAGTCTGGGGTTGCAGTAATATACTGCAATTTATCTAGTACATTGTTTAAGTTTTATTCTTCAACAGCTTCATTAATTTTCCTCTGTAGCGTTTTATTGATATATTTTGCTTGTGTTTAATTTTCTGGATGTGTTTGTTATGATTAACTTCTTCTTCCAATCTTGTGAATTTAATTTGGTATATTTCTGGAGTTGAAAAACTAATAGAAAGAAGGAAAGAAATAAAAAAAAGGAGAAAGGTGTATTTAATTAAATAATACGATCATGGAACAAATGATATCTTAAATGATATCTTAGGGGGCAGCACGTGGGTCAGTGGGCCAAGCCTGTTGCCAGTGTGTTGAGAACTATGTGAATTAGGAATGTGACACAAAATAGATTTACTGGAGGTGATGTTTCCTTTGTCAGGGATGTGGTCCACATAAGAGGATACCCCAAAAATAAAAGCTTTTTTGACAAAACAATGGCAATATCCAGTTCTTACTGAGTGTGCATCAGCAAACTAAACTTAACGTGAGTCGAGACATTCATTCAAAGAATTTAATAGTTAGTAGTAATTAGCATGGTGGCACAGTGGGTAGCATCGCCGGCTCACAACTCGAGGTTTGAATCCCAATGAGTTTCTGTGGAGTTGAATGTTCTCCCCGTGCGTCAAGGCCTTCTTCTGCTTCTGGGTGCTCCATTTCCCGCATGCAGCCCCAATACGTGGCATCTCTGCTGGGTGTGGTGTGTGGCTTGGAGGGTTGTATGATGCTGTGCCTGTGATATGATAATTCCTGGTTCAGATCCCTTGGTCAGTAAAATGATTTCAGCACTGGGTCCTTGAGCCAGGCCCTAACTTCCCCCCCCCCCCCCCCC
>JAODJW010000036.1:7052234-7070583 GCA_026777045.1 Hyperopisus bebe | reverse complement strand
GAATTATATCTTATTCCTTTAAGAGGAAATACTCAATCATAAAAATATCTGGATGTTATTAATTTTGTCTATCCAAAATAGCACTAAAAAAATGTAAACATGACAAAACATGGAACAGAACTTTCTCAAATTTTTAAATGTATATCCATTTTACAGGTAAATGCTGTGAAGCATCTGTAGATGTCACATTTTGAAATATGTTTTGAATGTTTTTTACAGCGTTCAGCACAATTTAGAACAAGGTATAACATTCACTTTAAATATCATCCTCCTTTTTTCAAGTTTAATCATTTTTGTTAGAAAGCAGTCCTAGGATAGTCTTTCTTGTGTAATGGTGTACATTACCTGTGGTTTACAGTGTTTAAAAGAGCCACCTTTCTCCATGCACGAAGGAGAGACTCACCATTTATAATTTACTTACAGTTTCAGCTGCAAGTTAAACCAGGCTATGTTCTTATCAGGAATACATGACATATACTCAAGTCTAGCACATATTTTGAAGGCCAGGAACCGAACAAAGACACAGTTAAAAATTAGACATCTGTAATTGTAAATCAGTCTTACAATTCTTATATTCTTACAAAATTAAAAATAAAAGAGGGTCTCATGCAATTAAATTGTGCTCTTAACTACATTGAAATTTGACTATATTTTATTTACATAAATGCAAACCATATCTTTGAAAGTACATACAAATTCCCTCCAATTACAAAGAACTGCAGTGATGTCATCCTGGCTTTTACCCAGTTCTGGCAGTTGAGAGAGTTTATGGCCCACTTTCAAATTACTGAAATTGCTCTGCTTGTCTCTTGTAAAGTATGTACCTGACAATCCATTCTTTGACCATCCCTAATAGCAAGCCTGTCCGTTTGCCTCTTTCATCATCCTATTACAAATTTTCCAAAGTTTTAGACCTGACAGGACTTAACAGCATCTACATCAAATAAACAATAGAAACTCAGACTTTAACGTGTATTTTGGGCATGAGTTGAGTATGGCAAGAGATTATTTACTTTAGCCCACTCTGCATGTGACTCATTTCAGTGCAGTAAAATCATTACACAGACACTGATCAACGAATAAGATAATGGAGAGAAATATATTTATATTGGTTTTAATCTATTATGTGTCCAACCTGTTTAACGTTTCACAATATCTCTCATATTAATAAACAAGTATCTTAAGAGGAAAGGCTCTGACAATTATTTTATAGTTTTATGAAAAAAACAGTGGTCAGCATTTTATGAAGACTATGTCATAAAGAAACTGGAATAGCTCTGATTTGCCTTACATCATTCAAGACACATCCATGGCCATGGGTGATGAGAATCACAATTTTGATAAAACCTGACAGACTCGAATAGACTGTTCAATTCACAAACAATGTGAAAAAGAATCCTGGTTCAATTTGGTATCTCAAAAACAAGCAAAAGTCAGAACTCCACCACCTTACCACCTCGTAATCTGACCGGCAGCACTGCTTCCACCATCCTAAATATTGTAGGGTCTTTGATATTCAAATAAGGCACTTATTTAGCACAGCTACCTTACTGATAATTGTGTGAATTCACACCGATTAGTCAGTGAAAACAGTCCTGTTAATCCGCATGACCACAGATGTTATAGGTGCACGTTTGTACCAAGCTCACCTTGAACAAGATAAAATCCTCTGTAAGGCAAGTGAACCTGAGCACCAGGAGATAGGAAGTGGCCAGCCCCTGTGCTATTGTGAGACAGTGTCATCCGCAGCGGCTGTCTTGTAATCTAGGTTCATATCCACCACTGTAGTCCCTTTAACAGGGCAGTCATAGTCCTCTTTTGTCTGCAGGGGGTCGTGTGGTACCCTCTCACTGCTGGAGCTGGTCGTTCTTGCAGGGGTCTTGGTAGCTGAACTTGCAGAAGATGACGAGGGTGGGAACCCCCCAGCGCGGCTCCCATTGGTCTGTAAGCACACATTGCTTACTTTGGCCGCCTTCTGTTTGTGGTGATTGCTGTGGAGCTTGTACTTCATGAGGAGGATGAAGATGAAGACCAACACGGAGGCCACGATGATGCCACCGATGATTATAATCATGGTGCCCCCCAGGAACTGGTCGTGGATGGAACGGCACTGGTGATACTCCTGTTCTGTGCTGAAGGCTGCACAGCCAACGAGACGGGTGGCTGTCAGGGCAGTGATTCCGTCGTCGTACACGGCCAGCACGCACAGATTATAGTCCCGTGCGGAAGCCAGGTCGCTCAGCAGGAAGAGCTTATGTGAAGCGGGAATCATCCTGAGGAAGAAAAGGAAAAACTGAATTTCAGATTATGACATCATTATTACAGCATCATGTCCAAAAAAGAAATGTCAGTAACACTATCTATGAATGCCATGTCTATACAAGCACATTCATAACACATCATAATGCGTTCATAAAGCATTGTAAACATTATAGCCATGTTTATTATGCATTATGACTGCCTTATGAAGCTCTCCTCTATAATGCACTATGGATACCTCCTTAATGATGTACAAAGCATCCTTAATTCTTACACCGACCATTATGAGGCATTATGGAGGTATGTATAGTACATTATACATGAGAGCATCACGTAAAGTGTTACCATAATGTCTACTTTAATTAATAAAATAACATTGACCTTAACTTCCCTACAGAAAGCCCAGAGTTTCTAATAGTCTTCTTAAATCAAATTTTACAAATCCATCCATGATTCATAAGCACTGTTCTAGTGCTGGGTCATGTTGGGCCTAGAACCAGCCCTGTGAAGCATAAGGCAGCAGGCAGGAGCCACCCTACATGGTATGACACCGCACCACAGGGCACACACTGACTAACAGAAAAGTATGACTAGTTATTTTAAAATGCTAAATAAACCGGGAGAAAACTGGGTGAAATATCATCATAATATCATTCGTTCACAAATGTTAAGTATAATATCTGAAATTCTTGTAACTATACTGAATTTGTAGATCCTGCGACTCTATTGGTCAATCTTGAAATTCACTAAATGAAAGTGGTCAGCAGGAGAAAGTTGGAACTACTAAGTCATTTTAATACACAAATTGGATTTTGATACGAGCAAACAAACTTTTAATCATTCATCCATGATTGTGCAGTGTTTCATCAACATGCAAATGAGTCGATATAATTAGATAGTCATGCAATACATGTAATTAGCACATCAGATACAGTAACAATGGAAAGTCTGAACACCGATTGAAAATTGTTTTTTAACAAGAAACCAACCCTGAGCACAGCTCGAGGTTATGTAGTAGGTATTATCCTGTGAAACAGGAAAGAGATGGAGTGCTGTGACAGATGACCTGGCCCCCACAACCCCCCTCCCCAACCTAAACCCTATAGAGCTGGTTTGGGATGAGTTGGATCAAAGAGTAAGAGCAAGGAAGCCAACTTGTGCCCAGAACTTGTGAAAACTCCTTCAGGACTGTTGGAGAAGCATTCCAGGGGGCTACATCTGGAAGCTGGTTGAAAGAATGCTAAGAGTCTGCAGTGCCATCAAATGTCATCGAAGCAAAAGGGGGCTGTTTTGAAGTCTAAAATTTGAGAAGAGTTTGAGATGTTCTTTTGGTCGTTGCAATATCTTGTTAGTCGATGCATTTTTTTTACTTCAATGCCATTTTTTTCAATGCCAAGGTCTTTTACTTTAAGGCGAATAACACATAAAATGGAGACAAAAGCTCTTAAAAGCAGGTCTGTCCAGACTTTACACCTATACTGTAGTTGTCAGTTGGGTAATTTGTCTTGGAATCCCAGATATTTATTTTCTCCTACAACTACCACAGAGATTGTTTCCTGTGTGTATATATACCACTGTTATAAATGAGCGATCCATCCGTCTTCCAACTGCTCATGGTGGTCAGAGTGGGAGGCCTGAAGCATATTCTGCTGGCACACGGCACGATGCAGGAATGCACCCTGGACAGAACGCCAAGCGGTTGTCGGGCACATACACATACACACAGCCAAAAATGTTTTTTTGTTATGATGCTGTTATTTTGTATCGTATTAAATTATAATGCTATTCTTAAATCTTTTCTAATTGTTTTGGTGTTGCTGCTTTGTTTCTACAGCTTCCAAATCATTTCCCTTGAATCCTTGGTTCACTGGGCAGGATCCAATATCTTGGCACAGGCTTTCTATGTTTTAGGGCTAGGTAACTTCTCTAGGGAGATTCTGTACTAAATCTGTTCCATACAACCTAACAAAAAGACCAAACCCCTCAACAAGGATTCCTCCTTTTTCTTTTGCTTCCCAGTTGCACTGCAATTGTTTGATGGGGGGGCAAAAACACTGCATCTTGCTTACCCTATGTGTTAACACACATATCTGATGCAAACATAACCTATTATTTTGACTACCTACAGGGTACCAACAAACCAGTTACGCAAAGGTGCAAAGTGCCAGCACAGAACATGCGAAATGCCAATTCATTGTAATTTTGATTCAGGTGACTAGGGGGGCAGTGCCCCCTGCCCTTCTCCAAACTCTGCCCATGGCAACAGCCAGCAAGAATTAGTGTATAGAGAATAGATCCATGTGTTGATAAGATCCAGTATATTACCAGTTGTTTGCACTGGCCCACTCTCAATCCCTACCATCTTATGGCTAGATCACCACACTGCAATAATTCATATCTAGTAGATGTCATCCACAATAGAATTTTATTTACATCATTGTTTGTCATTTTTTCTGTATTCTATTTTGAAGCAGTACTATTTGATCATCTCATTTAGGGATTATTTTTCTATACATTGGCAATTACATGTTTATGTTTTTTTGATTAGGTCTACATGTTTTACCGTAATGTAAAAATGTGCTGATCCTATACACTTACAAAATTAGCTTCATTGAGACAGAGATAATTTGACTTTGTCAAGTCATGTTAAGAACGTGAAGTACATCCGCAAATGTAGCCATGTGTTTTTTTTTTCACTGTTTAAAAGTAAAATGTCTTACTAAAATCATCCACATTTTGATGTTTACTGTCATCATCAGAAAAAAATACACAAGACATTATTTTGTGAAAGGTATAATCAATAAAAACGTATTTTCAGCAGGTAATTGTATAGCGGTAGAATGAATAAGCATCCATTTTCCAACAATAATTGTTTAATTCAGATGGATTTTTGTTGGCTGGCACGTATGTTGTGCTGTCTCTAAGCCGGTGATTGTTCTTCGGCACTGAAGCCCATGACTCATAGCAATAAAAACAGGATGTATATTCAAGGTAAACACATAAACTGCCTTGAGGATATCATGCTGAGAAGGGAAGTGTATAAAGATTTTAAATTCAAATACTGAAACCTTTCTAGTATTTAAAAAGAATTAAGTAGGGATGATTTTTTTGTTCATCTTACATGGGTTACATCATGTCCAGCAGGTCAATACAGACATTGCTTTCTTTGGGCACACATTCCAGCTCATTCTTGGGGGGTGGGGGCAACATTCCCAAGCAAGCTGGGAATTGTAACCCCTCTAGTGTATCCTGGGAGCCAAGCAGGTGTTATTTATATAAAGTTGCCCCATCTGGCACAGTTGCTCACTATTTCGTTCCTGCAGTCACCCACCTCTCACCAACATAGCTGAACGAGAGACACAGATTGGTAAACAATGAGCTTTTTCTAATGACCAAATACCCATCTCCCCACCACAGACTTCCTAAGCTCTCAGAACACTGCAGTCACAGAATCAATGTCATTTTCCCTTTTACCACCCATTCAGTACAGTCAGGTTAAGAACCTCTTAACTTACAGACAACTCATACTTACAAGCAGACTGCCATAAAGCATATTATAAATCAAAATTTCTGGTTAGATACAGTGGTTCATAATACACTCACTACTTAGCGACGCTCGTGAAAACATCACGCTGCTTCAGCGATTCGTTGGCTCGGCATACAGTACAGTACCTTATGTAGTTAAGTTTATTATTACGGTATAATTATTCCTATTATTTACTGTATTATCATTTCCCCACCTGCTTACAGTAGCCTAGGCAAAACCCTGATCTCAATCCAACTGAAAACTTGACATGTGGAATTTGAACAAGCATGAATATTTTTGTTTGGAAGAATGAAGAAATTTAGGGATACTACTCTGGTGAATATTTGCCAAAATGCATTATGCATATGCATTGTGTCCATGATTCTGAATGGATTAACTCACATTTTTATCAACATACTAAAAGTGACTTGAAATTTAAAAATGAATGTTTTCCTAGGCTTCAGACTCACCACAACTATATAATGTGTGGGTTTAGTTAAAGTCAAGTGAAGGAAATATACACTATATGGACAAAAGTATTGGGATACCTGGTCATTACACCCACAGGAACTTCCATGACATCCCAATCTAAATCCATATGCATCAATATGGAGCTGGTCCTTCATTTGCAGCTATAACAGCTGCCACTCTTCTGGGAAGGCTTTCCACAGGATTTTGGAGTGTGTTTGTTAGAATTTTTGCCCATTCATCCATTTGTGAGGTCAGGCACTGATGTTGGACGTGAAGGCCTGGCTCACAATCTCCATTCTAGTTCATCCCAAAGGTGTTTGATAGGGTTGAGGTCAGGGCTCTGTGTGAGCCAGTCAAGTTCCACAATAACTAAACCAACCATGTGTTTATAGACCTTGCTTTGTGCACTGAGGCACAGTCATGCTGGAACAGAAAAGGGCCTTCTCCAAACTGTTACCTCAAAGTTGAGAATAGAATAGTTCAAAATGTCCAGGTAAGCTTAAGAGTTCCCTTCACTGGAACTAAGAGGCCTAATCCAACCCCTGAAAAACAACCCCATATCACTTTCCCTCTTCCATGAAATTTTACTGGCACAATAGAGGCACGTAACAATCTCCTGGCATCTGCCAAACCCATGCTCGTCCAACAGACTGCCAAACAGAGAAGCATAATTTGTTACTCCACAGAACATGTTTCCACTGCTCTAGAGTCCAGTGGCGTTGTGCTTTACTCCACCCGATCTGAAGCTTGGCATTGCGCTTGGTGATGTGAGGCTTGCATGCAGCTGCTCGACCATGGAAGTCCATTCCATGAATCTGCTGGCACACAGATTTTGTGCTGGGGTTAATGCCAGAGGAAGTTTGGACCTCTGCAGTTATTGAGTCAACAGAGCGTTGGCAACTTTTACACACTATGCGCCTCAGCACTCGGCGACCCCACTTTACGTGGTCTGTCACTTAGTGGCTGAGTTTCCGATTCTCCTAAATGCTTCTACTTTGCAAAAATACCACTAACAGCTGACTGTGGAATATCGAGCAGGGAAGAAATTTCATGAACTGATTTACTGCAAAGGTGCCATCCTATGACAGTACTATGCTTAAATTCACTGAGCTCTTCAGAATGAGCTATTCTTTCACAAATGTTCGTAAACCTGACCACATGGCTAGGTGCTTGATTTTATACACCTTTGGCAGTGTGTTTGAATGAAATACCTAAATTCAACGATTAACATGTGTGTCCCAAAACTTTTGTCTATATTGCATTTTTAATGGTGAAACCTAAACCAGTTAGAATTATCAACATATCTAATCTAATTTTGATTGGATAGTGCACATGCCTGTTAGTCAAAAATGATTCAAATATATTTACTTTACTATTTGTCCAAAAAATGAGCAAGTAGAATGACTGCCAACCCCTAAAATCCTGCACACTGCATCTTTCAGTCTTCTGGTCAATAAAACCCAGAATCAAGACATGAAGAAAAATGTCTTTCCCTTAGCAGTGGGATCCCAAACAACTGACAGCACACACCTGCCATGGCAAAAATCCTGGTGCTGCTATCCAGCTTTTCACCATATTTGCTTGCATATTTATTTATTTTATTAATTATCCACTATTTAATGTTGTTGGAAATGTGGCTATTGATGAGGACCATGCCAAGCTAAATTCCTTGTAATCATGTATAAACCTCATTCTATTTCAGGTTGTGATTCTAGAATGTACGTATGTTTAGTCTGCGTAATAACCCACGAGGAATCCGCTGTGCACAGACGACTGCCAATCAGCATCAAGCAGACAGTCAGTAACCATGGTTTGATCGCTGTCGGCCTCAAAGCCACCCGTGAGGAATGTTAACAGGGCATGACTGGTGGCTGCTAATTACATCCAAGTGTGGGGGAGGGATTGTCTACCCCAGCGCAGCTTAAAGGCCAGGGTGCAAATAAAGGGTAAGCAATTTGCTTATACTTTCTACGCCATCAATATTAGGCAGGCTGCCCTGAGGAGGGTGTTGCTTCCATGCTGACATGCCTATGCTGCAGGATCCACGTCTGTCCATTTAGGAGATGAGGTGCTTCTGATACAGAAAGACAGCGAAATGATTTCAGAACCCGGGTGTTATCTTTAACCATGAACTCCCCTTCAAGTTTTTCGATGCTGGCGGATGTTAGGGATGAGCATTTCAGGCAGAATTATTAGCTGATTTTCACCAGTTATTAGTCAAATAATATTTGTGCCTCCACCCCTCCCCCACCAGGAAATGTGCATGGTGTATGATGTGATGTTACTCGTTACTGCAAAAGGATCGTGTGAAATATCAAAAAGTAGCTTGAAAAAAAGAAGTTGAAACAAATTAAACATAAGAGATAGCTCAAATGCAATAGCATACAAAAGTGTTTGGTGGTCTATGAGTACTATGAACTGCCCTGTGACTTGCCAAGCTTCTTCCAGGAAAGGTTCTTACCATGCAGACTGCCCAGCTGATCACCACCTTAGCTGACCCTTCAGGTTTGTGCAAAACTCAACCGATACCAGAAATGTCCAGTTCTAGTCTGCAAAGGACTTGTGGTAGCTCTATGTGGATTCTCAACCCCTTAATGCAGTCACACAGAAAGACACCTATCCACTGTTGTGTATTGATGACACCATTGATTATATTGCTGGATCAAACTGGTTTAGGTCCCTTGAACTCTACAGTAGGTACTGGCAGATGGAGCTGGTGCCTGAAGCTAAGTCCAAGGTGGCAGGGGGATTTGGCAGTTCTGAGTCTTGCAGTTTGGTCTCCGCCATGCCCCCGGAACATCTGAGGGCCTGAGGGACAGGGTGTTGTTCTCTATTAGACAAACATCTTGATGACCTATTACTGAATCCAGCAGATTTCAATAGAGCTATAAATTACTCACATGAAGTTTTTGCTGCCATCTATGGGGCTGACCTCGGCCTTAACCTCCAAATTTATCCTCTACTTTTGTACTTCAAAATTCATCCTTTACTTTTTTATAATGAATAAACGGTACACTTTGTGGTCATTAAGTTAGCATTTACATATTTACATACTAAGTAATTTCTTTTTGAATTTGCCTTTCATTTTAATGAGTAGGCTATGCAGGTTTACATTATTGTTTTGCTATACATTGTATTGCAACAGAAACACACCAACAAAAGACAGAACATCGTCATCGTGGGAAAGCATATCTATAGTTCCATTTACTGTCATTCTCACTGTGTCCCATAAACACCAGTTACTGTTGACCCAAGAATTAAGCTGCATCATTCAGCCTTTCCTCACAGTGTTTGGCTAACTGTCGATGCACGCTTTCATCGACTGGACGGTCTTCACTAGGATTGCCATTTTCGATCTTAAGAAATAAGGGAGGCTACCCCCCACCTTCCCGGGTCTAGGACGATAATCTTTGCTAGGGGGTAGATTGCGTGGTCCAAAAAAATAGCACGAGACATATTTCACACATTGTTTCGGGGACAGAGCATTTTATTTTTTATATAACTCAATCGCCTAATGTATGAAATGGGTACGAACTTTAATCTTCATTGTTCCCAGAGACTGAATTGCACGACTGCACTGCAATGCTCCTTTTGCAAAAAAAAAAAAAACAAACATTCTTATTTACAGTATATACATGAGATTAGCTACCGTCAACAAGGACAATATTTAAAAATCAAAGCATTCTTTTGAGCACTCTGATTTCATATTTTTTATTATGGTTTACCATTATTCTGGTGCCCTACTGGGACAGATGGGGTATTTCATTATTGTTTCTAAAGTTTAATTTACTGCAACAACCCTTCCTGTGCACTATGAAGTACATTCGGTGTGGACCCTGTTGGGAAGTCTCCCTGCACTGGAATGAAGCGATCAGCACCACGCAGGCCAGCAATAACCATGTTTTCCTCCCTGCTGGCCTCATGAAGTGTCAGTCAGACAGGGCTAACAACCTATGATTACCTCAGCCAAGGGGAGGGACAGGGTTCCCTGGCAGCGCTCAGAGCCCATGCTACAAAGAAGCCAGGAGTTGAAAAAGGGAAGCTAGCTGCACATACAGGGTTTTCGCAGGTGAAGGGATGGTCACCTGCTTAAAACAAGGAGAATGCTGGAGGATGAAGGCCCCCGAATGGACCATCACAGGTCCCCCCTTCGTGTAGTGTTCCCTTTGTAAATGGAATTGGTCTACACCTTGCAACAATGCATTAAGTAACAAGTCAACAAAGTGTGAATGAAGACGATCATTTTGGTCGTTTATTACATAATGCACCATATTGTTGCATTTTCATCATAAAAAGTGCCACTCCCAAGTTTTGTAATATGTACCA
Organism: Hyperopisus bebe; assembly: GCA_026777045.1. Lineage (NCBI taxonomy): Eukaryota > Metazoa > Chordata > Actinopteri > Osteoglossiformes > Mormyridae > Hyperopisus > Hyperopisus bebe. Next base: position 7,060,001 of record JAODJW010000036.1, on the reverse strand, counting down.
CAATACGTAATACTTTATTACAATATGCAGAGAAATGTATTACATATTGTGTTCAAGCTGTCTATTACAAAATGTCTATTACATGCTGAAGTGAAAATCAGTTACGTTTTGTCGAGTTATTACATAACGCATTGTTATACACCTTTTTTCCCCCAAGTCTCCTTACCCTACAACAACATGCTTGCTAATAGCTTAAATAATGTTGTAATACATATCCTGTAGTTCTTTCTGTAAGCTGTCATCCTTTATTTTGTCTGTTGTGGGCATGTGCTGTAGTGTAGTTTTATCTCGTGTTTTACACACAGGCAATATAAAAGAAATAAACAATGGAAATATTCTGGAAAAAATGTGACCAGTGGTCTTTATCAGAGCATTAGATGTGTTTGCACAAATGGCTGAACACAGCAACTTGCCTATGTACGGTCATATAAATTTATTTTATGGATTCAGTGTGGTTAGTGTGAAAATTTATAGCTGCAAAATAACTGATAAAAATTCCAGGAATTTCATTTCTATTAAGGTATAAAGTACATGTGCTGGAAGCAAGATACAGAGAGAGTGCTGGACCCAAGCATGATGAGAAGTAGGAAGTTATTTTATTATCTTTAATAACATTTATTATTAACAGTTTAATTAATAGTTTCAGTAGACAAGAGCTTAATTCATCATCAACACTATCGTCCCCACGGTCATATGGTCTTTACCTTTATTTTCTTCACATGCTGAAAGAATATCCATATCACTGTTGGATTGCTGAGCAGGGCTATTAACCCCAGAAACTGTTCCAGATTAATGGCTGACCCCACATTCTGACCCCAAGCTTTGCTATTGCCTGTGTATTTGTGTGTCAAATAGGAGAGTAAAATATGCAAAGATTAAATTCCATTGTATGAGATGGCATCTATACAATGACTTTTTGGCAGACGATTCTTCCACGCATCCTGGGTTTTTCACTAACATACCAACAATCACTGCAGTAACACTTTACTTAAAGCTCTCATCTATAATGCATTATAGACACCTTCGTAATGGATTATAATGGTCAGTGTATAAGAATTTAGGATGCTTTGTACTGTATTATGAAGGTATCTACAGTACGTTACAGATGAGAACTTCACAAAGCATTCACAATGCATAACAGACATGGGTATAACATGTTGTGCCTTTTTATACATATTTATACACATGTTTATAAAGCTTCATGAATGCATTATAATGTGCTATGAATGTGTTCATAGATTCTTATACACATGGCTTTCATTGAAATTACCATCACTGCAATCCACTTTGATTTCTGTGGCTCTTTCATTTTGACCATTCTAATCTCACGTCTCTTGAATTACTTCTTTGAATTCTATCTGAATTCTGTCTACAGTTTGTCTGGTTCTACATCAAACTGGAATCTCAAACGTTTCTGATGTTTTCCTTGAAGGTAATGGGTTTATTCTCCAGGTAATTTCTTGAACATCAGATCGCCTTCTTGTTCCTTTCAAGCTTCACTTGGGGCTTACTTATAAGTAGTTCATGATCTGTTCTATAGTCTGCTGCAGGCCATGTGTTTCCTGTTTGGAGCGGGTTCCATTTCACTTTTTAAATCTGCTTTGGTGGGATTTTGTATATGCTTTTATGTTTTAAACACATTAAGGTATTGGTGGTATCAGCGTAGTAGTCCACAAAAAATACTACCAGGGAGGCTGAGGTGTTGACCTGGTCAGAAAAGTTAGGGGTCTGCTGAAAAAGTTATAATTGATTTTTTTAAAAAGAAATTCATTCCTATTTGTGGTATTATGTGGTTTAGTATGCTTCAAAATGGGTTTAAATATAAAAATATTCATGTCATTAAGCACACGTATCAGTTCACTGCATTTTAAATTGGTGGTAATTGAAAAGTATTTTTAAGAAAAGATGAGGCACAGCTTACTAGAGTCAGCAGGATTACCCCAGGATGGCTGATAAGCCCATGTTACTTCAAATAAAGAAACGAAATGTAGATCAAATCAAGGCATTTCTTATCTCTGAAAAAGATAAAATGATACAGTCTCCCATGTAGCTACTGTAGCCCTTAATGGGCTTAGTTCCTCTATAAGGTGTGACCCTTTTCTGAACAACCAATTTAATAGGGGACTTTACAACAACAGACACTCCTCGCTTAACAATCTACCTGTTTATTGACCACACAGACTTACGACCAGCTGTCCCACGGTCAGTATGAGAACTTGGTTGTGGAAATGGTGGCATGGCATCTCACTGGCAAGCATCTCATTTGGCATCACCCTTCCTCAGAGTCAGCCTCATTCTCCCATCCGGTCAGTATTCAGTACACTAGCGTTTGCAAATCTCCAAAACTACATATTTCAAATTAATAAAAACAATTACCTGTATTTACAACATGCAAACCTAAGTAATGAATACTAGACCTGATTTCCTCTATTCTGTTTAGCACAGTATACAGTACCTACTGCATAAACAATTATAAATATACTAAAAATGTTATAAAATGGTGCAAAGGTGACATTACATTACCAGTACAGTATGCCTGAAATATTAGCAAGGGGCAGCTCCTCGCTTATTGACCAATTTGCTTAACAACCTAGTTGTAGGGTCGTTAAGTGAGGAGTGTCTGTACTATAGAATGTTGATGAAAGTTATATGTTCTCAACAGTCTTCAGTCAGATTAAGTTCTTTAGATAGCAGCCAGCAATACAATACAGACATGTGTGTGTCTGAGATGAGACAGATGAAGGATAATTGACCTTTGTCTCTTTCTTAGGCTGGGAAGCACCCTTTTGACTCCAGAGACCATTTAGCAAATACTATTCATTCTTTGGCGGCCAATTAGCATAATAAGCACTTGGGATTATAAATCAACGAAGAGTAGAACACAAGGATGGCTTCAGGTTACACCCTGCACCTAGTCCTTGCAATACATTAGCATCCTGCACAGTCCCCAAGTTTAAAGGTCTTATAATTTTCGCATTAGCTAATACACTCCAGACCTGTTTCACTACTAAGGGCTGTCCCATCTGCTACCCTGATGAACCACCCGATGGCACCGGATTTCCAGTGTTAGGGCTGTAGCCTCCATATACTGTAGACTACAGAGATGATGGAAAAGATCTGGCCGATACTGGCTTCATAGTTACATAGCAAAGTTACATATTTCTGTTCTATTATCAGTATCAGCTGCTCATACTTGCTCAGCCTAGCATTACTGAACCATTACTCATCAATTGTTCCATCTACATGCACCCCATTTCCAAAAATAAAAAGAAACACTGTATGTTGCATACTCCTGCATATAAAGCAAACTGCATGGCTTATGCATAACATAGCTGTCGTAAGGCAACAGAGCAGCAATTAATAGTTTGTTTTCTATCACGGGGTAAAACTATAAAAGATGCTTTTGGAATGACAACAATGTACTCCCTGGTCAGCCCCATCCCCCCTCCCCCATCTAATCTCTATACCTCCCAAACACCCCAACTTCAATCTCTAGCCCCCCTTCAGTAGGCTTGGGCGGTATCTAATTTTTCATACCTTCATACTGGGGTTTCACCCATGATAAATTTCTCCAAACAAAAATCTCGCAGCCTACCCTACACACTCTCCCATCCCCTCAAAAAAATCTTTATTAAAAGCCCCACCTTATGACTTGTCTCAGTGCAATCATATTCACCAGGTCTGCACCTGCTGTTTCATGTGCTGACTAGAGGTGATTTCCACATATAGTCTTTCTTATATGAACCAAACTCAGTTCCTTTAAAATGGAATAAAAAGTGGTCATATTGTGAGTTAATTTTAAAGAGGACTTAGTTCTCTTTCTGGTCCACTTCAGCTCTGATGGGGCCTCAGACCTCTTTCTGTTCACACTACAGTTCCTCAGGAGCTCTCAGACCTTTGGAATATGAGTAGCTGTCACTTGGACCAAAATGCCTGAGAAATTTAATCGAGTCAGGGGAGGTTTGCCCATGATAAAATGTGCTGAATGAAAATACTGTATTATAATGAAAATTACTGAAGGGGGCTGGCAATGAAAAAAAAAATATATAGATAAATATGTAAACTTTATTTTGGAATATGATAAGATGGAGATGGCTTCCTTTCTGTGCTCTGCTGCCACCTAGCCTAGCGTAGCTGTTTCAGTTTTGGGTCTGGTGTATCAGGTGCAGATTTTCATCCATATAATGTTTTTATGAAGTTGTAACAACATCCATCAAAGACCAAATAGAGTAAATAGAGTAACAAGATCAAACATAGTTATCCTGATCAGAAGGTCAAGCATCTTCTGCTGTAACCCTTCCATTTGTGCCACTAAGTAGCATTGCTTCAATTTTGGTGCAATTTGTCTCAAAATATGAAAAGGCCCAGATGTTCACCCATACAATATGTCTGCAAAGTTTGGAAAAGATCCAACAAATGATTTTTGAGTTATCATGCTGACAAGATGAAGTGTCTGAACTGCCTTTCCCTTTCATATTACTATACAGTGTGCTTCAATTTTGGGGCAATCTGTCACAAAATTTGAAGAGTTCCCGTTTGTCAGCCAGACAATGTGCTTCGTCACTGTGCCTCTGCATTAACGAGAAAGTGTTGCAGCAACGGCAGTGGCGTAGCTGCTCCCAAAGCCATGCAGTTCCAATCAAAAACTTGCACACGCCAGGCTGCCTACAAAGGCAAGCGATAGTGTCGCATCACATGACCACCTGACCTAAACATGGCAGAAATAATTTTCGGAGGAGTTTAATCGGAGAGTGAAAGAAAAGTTGGCCAATGAGTACTCGGCATATATATGGGAACTCCTTCAGGACAGCTGGAAAAGCATCCCAGGAGGCCATCATGAAACTGGCGTAGAGGAAACAGTAGGGTCAGCCAGTCCCTGGAGCAATTAAGGGCCTTGCTCGAGGGCCCAATGGTGGGATCACTCTGCCAACCCCACCTAGGGATTTGAACCGGCAACCTTCTGAGTCCCACCCCACAGAGCTGCCCTCCCAACAGATTTTTTAAAATACTTTTTTGGTCAGTGTATAATTCCATATATGTTATTTATAGTCTGTAATTACTCTAAAACGTACGGAATAGTACAAATAAACCTTTCAATGGGTAGATGTGTCCAATCCTTTGACTGGTACTGTATGTATTCCCCATCTTTATATTGTTAATATATCTTTATATTCTAAGTAAAATTTCACTTCATCACCATGCTTGCTCTTTAATAGCAGATAAGTGTACATATAAATAAAACAGTAGCAAAACTCAAGAGGATTTTTTTTTTCTTTTTGCAGATGCAATTTATAAGACACTAACTAAAAGGCAAAGAAGAAACGCTGTACCCCCCCTGCCCCCATTTCAGTGACATACTCTTGTCCCAGTATACCTCGTTGAGACTTTTTGTTCCGAACAATTGCTGTTTTTAGCTTTTAAACAATAAAATGTGACAAGGAATGAAAATTCCACCAGAGAGCAAGGTTCTACATTAATTCCCTGCCCATATGTTTTAGAGTCGCAGCCAATAAATATCATTTAAATCATATTTAGGAAATGTGCAGACATGAGACGTCTGGGATATTCAGCTTTAGGAGGATTTTTATGATGAACAATGAGTAACTTCTATGTCACCATGAATAAAGATGAAGGTACCTGAAATGTCTTTGTCTTGTTTGAGTTAAAAAAATCCTCTCTAGTCTATCCTATTTTCAAACAGTTTTTTTGAGTTATGACACTGTTCTGTGATATTATCAATATGAGGTCAATATCAGCTGCTCATACTTTTTCAGCCTAGTATTACTGAACCATTACTCATCTATAGTTCCATTGTAGACGACAACTCCCAGCTCTTTCACCTGAATTTAAGTCCGATTCTCCTATGACATGCACCCCATTTCCAAATATAAAAAGAAACATTAACCTTTAAAACTACTGGAAAATGCAGTTGTTGATTATGTTAATTTATTGATCATCTTAGTCAAGGAAAAATGGTCTGTCTAAAATCTTTACAGTGTCTATTGCATTTCTATCAAACAACTTCATTTAATCCACTAATCTTTTTAAAATTATTCTGCTTGTTCTAGTCTTGAGATTACTGTATATGCTGTGGTAAAATGACCACGCCAATTTACAGACAAGCAACTGAGCCAATAAACAATAACATCTCTCTATCCTACCTGTAAATGAGGATGTCATCTGCGGAGCTGTTGTACTGGATCTGGTACATTCGCAGGCCTGGGATGTGACTCTGGGGTGGCCAGTGGATAGTAGCAGAGGAGGAGGTAAGCTCGGAAACACTGACCAGTTGTTGCTCAGGCCAGGGATGGCTGCTGCTGGTGTTGGACTTGATAGAGGTAGGGATATCTGATGGGCCCAGCTCCGGTTGCAGTTTGGGGTCGAAGTGGGGTGAAGGATTGACCACTAACTCTACAGGGGTGGTGGCCTCACCCGCTGCATTGGAAGCAATGCAGGTGAAGATTCCTGAATCTTTCACGGTGGTAGCTAAAATGTCCAGGGAACCATTGTCATAGGAAATAGTTCGTGAGGTGTTGCCAATTAGCTTTCCTTCTGGGTTTACCCAGTGTATAGTGGGCTCTGGGTCACCCACTGACTTGCAACGTAAGCTTACCTCCTGGCCAGCCATGACAAACATCTTAGAAGTGTGTCGGGTGATCATGGGTGGTTCACAGACAAATTCCTCCTCTCTGATGGTCCAAAAATACTTTCCGGCCAGTTCACGGGGTGTAGCACATGTCTCCAGATCATCCTCACGTGTCAGTCGCCTAAGCCACACCAGCTCACAGTTGCAGTGCAGTGGGTTCCCTCCAAAACTGAGCACCAAGGCTGTAAGTGGTGACCCCTTCATCTTCGCATACACAGGGATGCGCAGAAAGAGAGGGTCTGGTGGGATCTTCTTCAGTTTGTTGGATGTCATGTCTAGACGGGCAAGCTTATGTAGATTGGAAAAGATTCCTTCAGGTACAAAGTCAATAAGGTTGTGATCAAAGCTGAGGGTGTTAACACTAACTAGCAAGCCAACTGTCTCCCAGGGTATGTGCACTAAGTTGTTATAAGAGAGGTCAAGGTCCTCCAGGGTCTCCAGAAAGTCCTGGAAGGCCCCCTCTGTAATGTGCTGTAGCTGGTTGTTGCTGAGGATTAGGTGGTGCAAGCTGACTAAACCCTGGAAGTGAGTATCATCTACGGCAGTTAGTCTGTTGCCATCCAGGTGTAGGGCATGGAGATCTTGTAAGTCAGAGAAGGCATAGGGTTTAATCTGGCTAATAGTGTTGCGCGACAGAGCTAGGTGTATGAGGCTGGACATATTAGCAAAGTCCCGGTGATGGAGCGTGGTGATGAAATTATCCATTAGCCGCAGCTCAGCCGTGCGTCGGTCAATGGAGGGAGGCACAAAAAGGAGGCCCGTCTTAGCACACAGAACAGTGTAGGAGGGTGGTAGGTTCTGGCATGTGCAGCGTTTGGGGCACAGCATGGTGGACATGGGTGCAGCCAGCAATGCCAGGTATAAGAACAGTATCTTCATGGCAGGGCACCTGTCAAAAGACGGAAATGTCGGTGAGATGTAAAGACCTACACACAAACTTACCTAGGCAATGAGGAGGACAGGAGCATTATTGATGCTTTGGAATTTGTTGATGACTATTACAAGAAGACTATTAAGAATACTGTAGACCAGGGGTCTGCAACTCGGTCCTGGAGAGCTACTATCCAGTAGGTTTTTTGTCCCACTTGGCTTCTGATGAGCCACACCTGCTCCTGGTATTT
>JAODJW010000036.1:7007420-7052134 GCA_026777045.1 Hyperopisus bebe | reverse complement strand
GAACCACACCTGCTCCTGGTATTTACCTGAGAACAGGTGTGGCTCATCAGAAGCCAGGTAGGATAGAAAACCTACTGTACGGTAGCTCTCCAGGACCGGAGTTGGAGACCCCTGCTGTAGACAGTCTGGTCTACACATACAATCCGTATTTTCATTTGAAGCACAAATGACCAGACTAAATCTTATTTTGGCAGTATTATGAATGTGGCCAATGCTTTGGAAAAAACATAATACTTGGAAAAGTCAAAGATATAGGAGTAAGAGGACAACCAACGACGAGATGGATGAACTCAATCTTTACAGCAATGAACCTGCCTTTAGGAAGCCTGAGGAACCATCATAACGGTATATTGTCTTTATGGTACCTAGGAGTCCTCTTTGACCAGATGGCATCAATCCATCCATCCATTTCCTGAACCTGCTTGTCCTATTTAGGTCTTGGGGGGTCCGCAGCCTATCCTGAATGTTACACCACATCGCAGAGATGGCATCTAATAATAATAATAATAATTATAATAATAATAATAACCTCCCCCGAGTTTTTAAATATTACAAGAATCATTTTTATTTATCATCAGAATCATTTATCACCAGGTACTTTCACATCGAAGGAATTTACCTTAAGGCAATATGCAAAGCAATCAAGGAAAATCAAGACAGTATGTTCCGGAATATACAAAATTATGTACGTAAATAAAATAGAGAATTATGTGTAGTGCAGATAATGTGCATGCTAATGTAACATAGTTAAGTGACTATTTCTGGTTTTATTCACTTAAATTATTTAATTCAAAACAATTATTCAGTAAATATTCCTACTGTGCTTTGTGCTTGGGTTAAGTAAATGCCATCTTGTCCAAAACTCACAGTTTAACCATGCTATGTCAATATCCAGTATTGTATACGGATAGGATACACCCACAATCAATCTTCAGATCCAATAATTTGCACCAGCACTCTCCAAAGTCCTGTCCCCAGCAAATGTACCTATGCATTTTCATCACTGTACAATTAAATAAATCTGTCAGCTTTTAAAAGTCACAATTTTAAAAACCAAACACATATCAATACCATTGGTCTCAAAATATCATTCTTATATTTGTCATGTTCTGCCTGCCATATCACCTGACTCTCCTGTCTCCTCCCTAGCATGTTCCTAACAAGCCACACCTGTTACTCGTTTGTCTTACCTCTCATTCCTATGCTCATGTTAATCGCTCCCAGCTGCCTCTCGTTAGCTCCCATGTTAGTCTTGTATATACATGCTTCCCAGTCTTGTGTTTCCTAGTCCACTCATTAATTTTGTGCTGCCTGTGTCCTTCCAATGTCTAGCCTTCTTGTTTTGATCCCTTACAGTCCTCTTTATTTGGTTTTGTTCCACTAAAGCCCCTTTTCCATTGCCCAAAGTGCCTGCTTTTGAGTCATTCATTCCTTTAGCTGTGACAATATTTCATTAAGTTTGTCTGGGGCTGCTGGAAAAATGGATACACTGAATTTTCTACCTACACAATGATGATAAAGAAAGTAAGTAAAGTTGGTTACCCTTTGTCTACCACTCAACCAGTTTTGATTTTAGGGATATGTAGTCTATGAAATTCTTTCTGTCCTTAATGTCTGCTTGGATGTTTCCTTGATCTACAACTATGAAGGTGCATGCATATTGCTCAGGAAAGTGAAAAATCTGTCTGAAATTGCAGTTATTTGAAAATGGGAAAATTAAAATCATGAGAAATGCAAGTAAATTAAATCTAAAGAAAAATATCAACATGGTTTCTTAAATGGAAAAAATAAATTAAAACAAAGCACTGATAGCCCATTCAATGAAATATTTTTGTGAAGTCCACACACAAAATCCCTAGGCATATTCCTACCTGCTTTAAATAGCATAGTCTGAACATGTGATGCTGGTGACTGAGTTGTTTACTAGGGGAAAACAAGGTTTACAAAATAAAGTCCTGCTGTATTTGATTCAGTATCAGTCTCAAAAAACCAAAACCATGTTAAATGGAAAATGGTTGAATTCACAAATTTAGACTTTTTAGATATAAATCCTTCAATATGCTAATATGTTATGGGAAGTGTATAACCACAAAACCAATGGATGAATATTATTGTGGTTTAAGTCTGATGTAAATAAGGGAAAAACTTCATATACATGTTGGCAATGGGTGGCCTCAAGCCTCAGGGGGTTTGGGGGTGCAGTGGTTAGCATTGTGTCCTTACACTTCTGGGACCAGGGTTCAAGTTTCTGCCGTGGCTCCATATATTGCTCATAGTTTGTGTCATGTGATGGAATGGCATCCTATCCTGGGTTACTTGTACTCTATGCTGCCTGGGATAGGCTCCAACTCCCCAAAACCCTGCAGGATAATTGCTTGGAACCTGGATGGAGATGTATCCATTTGCTTAACAAAGAATGTAGGAGTAAAGTTTATATCTTCTCATAAATAAATATTGGTAATGTCTATCAAATATAAGCTACAGCATAAAACATAACGAGGAATGCTATAATACCCGTGGCAATTGTCTTATTTGCAATTTATAGTTTTATGGTTTGCTACAACACAAAGTAAATTTGAGTCAAAACTAAAACCTTTTATTTCTTTTGTTTAGTTCATAGCAGTAGCCCCCAACATGAGCAACATGAAACCAAGGTCTAGTGTGTCTGGAAAAAAATCGGAGGTTCCCTCGACGATTACCAAAGTCAACAACCTGAATAGGGAATGTTACCTGTTTATTAACTAATTATTTAGCAATTTTCATAAATATTGTCAGTATTGTATGGTTTTCTCCAGTTCTCCAAGGCCTCGCAGGATTTGGTATTACAGTACTATACAAATAACCTTTTATATTAATATCAGTAAATGTAAAATTGTTTATGGGAATGTTGTCCGTATATCTTTAATAGAGAAATTGTAAATGGTCATTCATTAATTTTTACTGCATCGTGTGTTAGCGGAGAACCATTTCTTAAACCATGGTAATGGACATCAATGTGGCCTCACTCTGAATGCAGATTACTCTTATTTAACTATCAATAGTCAAGGAAGATGCATTTCTTTCTTATTCCAATACATAAGAACCCAATAGACAAGGTGTTGCCAACAGCAAGTATTAAACCACAGAAGTGTATGACAAGAACACATCCGAATTGTTAGCGCTTATGAAACGAAAAAAAATACAAAACTGCTCACCCCTGAGGAATTACATGAACCACAAGCAATGGTCTTTTCTGCATTAAAGAAATTAACACATTAAAATTTTATTTATTGGCCAAAGGCCAGGAATATAAGCAAGCAGATGAAGTCTAACCCTGCAGAGTTTCCTTAAGCAGATTGCAGTTGTGTGCGAACTAACAGCCCCCCCCCCCACCCCCCCTTTCTCCTGCTCTGCAGTTGCTGGGCTTCCTTGCAAATGTAGTCATTGGCTCTCAGCTCTCTACCTTAGACAACCAAGGACATATGCAGTTATATAACCTAGCACGGGAGGTATAGTGATGAACTAGGGTCTCAGTGCAGTTATAGACTCACACTTGTACTGTAGCGGAATTCCTAAAATGGATTCTCAGTGCTTGGGAATAATAAATGAAGCATGTGTGACTTGTGATGACCCTACATTGGGTGTGTCCGAAAAAAGGGTGTTCTCTACAGGCAAAATATTTACCTGATGTTTGACAGTTTCCTGAGTAAAAGTGAATATGTGGCACAAGGTCAAATTACCACCCCACCATATGCAATACACAATAACACTAATGGTTCATTACATACTAATTGCCTGGACATCCTGTCCCTATTTGGTGAAAAGTTGTTTAACTATATATATATATGCATACACAGACTTTAGTTTTCAAAACAATAATCTCATGGCAAACACGATAAAATAAAGAAATGTTCTCATCTAAAAGTGGTGTCAATATATATATATATAGTGGTGTCAATTTTCTGATGCTCATCAGACTGCAGTTTTATGGCATTTCTTAAACTGAAACTAATTACAGTTATAGTTCACTAGTACCACTAGTAAATACATCCATATCTGATCGATAAAGCAATATCAGTGCAGTACAATAAGGAAAAGGCATTCAACCCGAAGTGATTCATATTAGATTATCAGTTGCCCTTATAAATACCTTTGGGAGCCAGGATTGCTTCGTTTAAAAGAATTTGCGGTATATATCCATGTGTCTGTTGGCATGCTTCTATATACGTGCGAGTTTAATAACAATGTAGAACATCAAGTACTCAGTAGTCGCTTGACTTCGTAATATTTGTCGTAATATTTCAGCCTCCATGACTTTGCATTGAATGCCATGATCAGAATGCAAATTTTACGCCTTCTGTTTTTCATGACATTAACGTTGCCTTTTAAAAGCTAGTAAACGAAAACCGCCATAGTGTTTTTGAGCTCTCCTAGGTCCTGGATCGTCTGGGTTTGAAAAATATTTGTCTATATACAAAATCTGAATAAATACTTTCGTAGCCCACCATGCGATTCTGAAACGTATCAGAGAAAAGTATCGCTATTGTAAACAGAGTGCAACAAATACATATTTAATCACAACACATTCCGGTGAAATTCACCAGAGCCAGAGTGTAAATGTGATGTTTGCCTTAATAAACGCTTTATTTTATGGACAGTAATTTTTCTATAATGCATAGGCATGATATTCTTAGACACATATCGCTTGAGCTTTTTCCACATAATGAGCGGTTTGTACGTTTGTCTGTAATATATGTGCACGTTTTCAACCAGGAAACGTACGCATGCATCATGGACACATCTATGTAAAATAATATACATAACAGTAATAATTAAACATATATCAATCCGTCCATCTTCCAAACGCGTATACTGATCAGGGTCGCGGGAATAATCCAACAAACAAACAAACAAACAAATAAATAAATAAAAGCAAAAATATATACAGATAACTTGTAATTGGATGCAATGGTTAATTGATTACCTTTCAAATGTGTCACACTGCTCCTTTGTATTGCAATAATCGATGTATGCAGCTCCAAAATTGCGCCTGTCGTTGTATAATGAAGGACTCGCCCGCCGGTGCCCAGGGCGAACGAACACCAAGTGTTCAGTAGTAAGGAGCGCCAGCAAAAAACCTTTAATTCGAGTGACAACAAAAAGAAATGGCAGCGCTTACAGACATAGATCCAAAGAGGCAAAATAGACGTCACGAAAGAGGTTCCATGCAGGAAGCTTCTATATCTGTTTCATTTTAACTGAGGACACTTAACACCGAACCACAAAGATTTTAGTTGCATTGCGATATCTGTTTTGGAATATACATTCTTCTGCTGTTGGGATATACGTCTTCTGCTATTCTTTTACGTTGTCCTTGAGTGGTAATCCACGACGAATTTATTAAGCTGTAGAAAACACATGAGTAGTGTCCGTGATGTATAAAAAAACAGGAGTGATTCCCGAAAGAGTTGTGTATATTATATAATATCTCGTTCAATAGCTCAAATAAAACGCCTCTCTCGAACAACTGAAGCAAGAAATCGTTTAGGTCTACTCCATGCTTCCCCGGTCCGGCGTCCTTTTGCCAAGGGCAGATCCATCCTTTCTGGTGTGTAATTTCAATTTCACTACGACCAAGTAGTTTTAAGAAAACAGATTGTGTACACCGGCATACGCAAGTTTATTGATGGAAGTATTTTCTACACGTATCGAAGGTTTTAGAGGCAATACTGGATTATAGTTTTTGCTGTGCAGATCACTGGAGAGAAATGATCTGGTATGATAAGACTAGAAGTAACGGTGCAGGGTTAAAAGCGAGTATATACTGTATATGCAAGACATTTTATTTGTGTGTGTGCGCGCGTGTATTTATAGTCAAAAGTAGCTTCCTTATAAAGCCACCTTTCCATACAAACTACATTTCTGAATTGTTTTGGGTTTTGACATATTTCTATCCGCTTTAAAAATCATAATCAACCTGAAATCTTTCTGATGATTCATAATCAATGAATGCATAAGGGTTAGAACATTACTACGCAAATGATTCTTCCGAACATTATTCTGTAAACTTACATTTATACGTGCTATTGAGGCAAATAATGTGTGAACGCTTAATAATCAAAAAGTAGATTAAGCTGTTATGTGCATATATCTCTACATATAACATTAGTATGGAGTATGTTATATAAGCATTCGAAAGAATAGACCTCGGCATATGCAACATGCTTTGTGGGTGATATAAAATTGGATAGTACTCTTTAAAGTTTGGCCATACATTGACATTTTGAAGTAATGAAAAGATATACCACTCTGTGCCCCAAAACCTTAAATTTCACTTGATCTTTCTCCCACCACAATATCCTTACATAATATATCCTTACTGTTGACGCAGAAGTGCTTAGTAGCTTACCCACAAAACATCTTACCAGTACCAGGATAAAGGCTTAGGGCCTGACTTGCCAAAAGAAAGCATAACTTAGCTAGATATGTAGAGATGCCTAAAAATGTCAAAATGTCAATGATAATTTTATGCCAGGGCATCATTCCTCTTTCTGCTTGTCAAGTGCAATTTAAAGTGTTATATCAAATTAATGTGGAAGCAAAGTGTACGTCAAGGTGTGTGTGTGTGTGTCTGTTATTTGTGTTCTCCATAGCTTGCCACACCAGTAAACCATTTCACATATCATTCAGACATTGTCAATGTAAATTATCCTAATCCTGCCCCAGGTGTTACCCTGCTTTATGTCACCTGGGGTAAACTAGAGCCCACAGTGTGACAAATATGCGAAGAGCTCTGCAAAATACCATCTTGTATGGGAGGCTGGCAAGAAAGAAGTCAAGCAGAGCTATGTCATAACTCGTTTGGAGTTTGCTACAGTGATCAAGCAAAGATGTGGGAGAACATTGCTTGTGATCTGATGCAAAGCATTTTGTGTGATGTAAAAGTAACACTACCCATCCCCCAACAACACAGTCCCTACAGTGAAATTTGATGGTGGCAACATTATGTTGTAGGAAGGGTTCTCATAAGCAGTGACTTGTAATCTTGTCAGAAATAAAGCAACAATAGATGGCACAGATTACATATTCAGTACTGCAGAGGAGCTTGATTGAGTCCTCAAAAACTGAAGCTTAATAGGAAATTCATCTTTCAGCAAGACAGTGATCCACAACACAGAGCCAAAGCTACACTGGAATGGCCTGGAAACAAGAGGAACATACTAGTTCAAATCCTGATCTCAATCCCTTTAAGAATCTGTGGCATGCTTTGAAAATTACAGTCCAAAGAACTTACTTGAGCTGGTGCCAGTCTTTCAGGAAGAGTGGGCAAACATGATTCCAAACAAATGTGCAAAGCTATTATATATCTACACTAATAGACTGAAAGATGTCATTGTGGCAAGAGACGGTACCAAATACTAAGGTGGCAGGAATGAATACTTATGCAAGCAGTACATTTTAGTTTTATCAGTTGCTTCTGATATCTTCATATGAATAATTCATCCAACCATCTACCACCCAGGGGACCTGGAGCCTATCCCAGGCAGCTTTGGGCACAAGGCTGGGGTATACCCTGGATGGGTTGCCAGTACATTACAAGGCACATGCACACATAAACACACACGCACACTACGAGCAATAGATTGGAGGAAACCAAAGTACGCAAGGAACGTGTACACCATGGGAAGGACAGGCAAACTTCCCACACTCAGAGTGAAGATGGGATTTGAGCCCTATCTCTGAAGGTATGAGGTACCAGTGTGGCCCACTTAGCTACTCTGCTACTCAAACTGATAATGAATTTCATCTTTATTTTCTCTCTCTCTCTATTTCTCCTTACAAATGTGTTGAACTTGAACTGTTCCACTTGGATATCTATCTAGGCGTTACCCACTGCATTGCAGCACTCGGGTCTTAATCTGAGGTGGCCCCACCGGGTAGGCGTGTGGAATATTTTGTCTCTCAGGCATGATGACCATCTTCCTCTGTTGTCAGAGGAGCTTCATAAACTCCACATTTCAGTGGCGGCACTCAGAGGTGCGCAGACCTGGGAGTGGCCAGATTTCTGTAGGTGGGTTCATCTGTCATTGGTCTTGTCGCTCTGATGGCCGCCATACTCGGGGAGTTGCTGTGGCGGATCAGCTCCTCCCGATGGTGTCTGATGCTACTCCTTTCAAAGAGCGTATAATGAGACTCTGGCTAATGCACTCTCTAGATGCCTCGTCTGTCGTCTCAGTGTATACTCCGAGCAAGACCAGTAATTTCTTGATGATGGACATTTTATTTGCAACTTTGCTTAGTGATGGGTGCCCAGGAGGTGACACTGCTCTGGTCATGGGTGACTTCAATATGACCACAGGCACTGACAGCGCTGGCTATGGGGATTGTGTTAATGTCGGGGGTTGCAGGTCGCTGAATTCTGCTTACAGTACCCTGAGCCGCATCGTTGGACTTGGTACCCCAGTACTGGTGGTGCGGTGAAAGAGATTGATCACATCCTTGTGGACAGATACTGGAGGCTCCTGCAGAACTGCAGAGTATCCAGAAGTGCCCAGTTTGTGAATTCTGACCACAGACTCGTTGGACATCTCTGGGTCTACAGTTCTTGAGACTGATCCTCTGATTAATTGCGACCAACCAAATCTCACTGAGGTTGCACAGGTTGTGAATCAGCTGGGGACAGGGTAGGCTGCAGGGATCTGGTTTATCTGGGGTGAACTTCTCCAGGCTGGTAGTAAGGCTGTCCACCTGGCATTGCAAGCAATTTCTTTCCTTCCATATGGGAGACGGGAGTCATCCTGACTGACGGGAAAACAGGACTAGTTGTCCCTATCTGGAATAGGAAGGGTGATCAAATAAGTTACAGCAGCTAGAGGGAGATAATACCGCTCTCAGTGCTGGGTAAGATCCCTGCTAGGTTCATCCTCAAGAGGATCTATAATCACTTCCTTGCCCACCAGCGACCAGAGCAGTCTGGCTTTATACTTAAGACGTCTACCACTGACTACATCCTGGCATTGAGTTCACATTGAGTGCAAATACAAATACTGTGAGTGCTGTGCAGAGTGGAGGCAGAACATCTGCATTCTTCCCCATTGATTCTGGGGATTGTTTAGGGTGTGATCTTGCTCCTAGTCTGTTCTATGCTTGCATGGACTGGAAGGGTTGTGGGGTCCAGTGGCTGTGGAGCATTTGTTGGTAAGGAAAGATTCACTGATCTTGAATGCTGAGATCTTTGCAAAGTCAATGGAGGCTCTAATCAGGGCTCTCAAGAGACTGAGCGAGGAGTCTGAGTGTCTGGGCTTGCGAGTGGCCTGGATAACAAGCAAGATCCAGGCCTTTAATGACCTCTTGGGCACAGCCATCAGCAGTTTGTCTATCTGTGGAGAGAATGTCGACCACGTTGAGAAGTTCACTTATCTTGGCGTGGGAGAGCATGGGGGGGGGGGGGCATGAGGTCGCTGGAAAGGGGTGTGTGGTGCTCCTGATATCTTTGTAAGGGGATGAAGGTCCAAGTTTTTAGAGTCCTGATGTTCTTTGTGTTGCTGTATGACTGTGAGACTTGGATGCTATCCCATGACCTGGGATGAAGATTGTATTAGGCCAAGGAGACGCCCATGTAATACTTGACTATGGTAGATGGTCATTTCCACAAGGCAGGACTGGACTGTGTGGTGGCCTGGGGGGTTGCCAACTATGATCCCAAGGTGTTTCGTTGTTTGGTGGGAGCGGCAACATGCTGTACCAGTGCATACCCCCCAAGCTGAACAGACCAGACTTGACCTGAGTAGAAAGTGAAGGTAGCTGATTGAATTCTTAAATGTTTCTCCAAAAGGGTTGAAATCATACAGTGGAAAATTTAGCAAAAACCTGAATGAATGTGAATTAGTTAAAAAGGAGTGAGTGATAGCACACTGAAATTGCAATTTTAGAATATTCTCAGGGAACATTGAATTAACTTTTTTTTGATCCTCTGCACAATAGAATTGTTTTTGTATTGTAGCTGTACAATCACTCAAATAGTCAATTATGTCTCTCTGTGACTTAGCAATCATTTCATGTGATTTTTAAACTGTTTCCATTCTTGCTATGGATTTGTGGTGGTCTGGGAGCAACATTTTTAAAAATTACCTTTTAGAGGCTTTGTTTTGCTGGTGTGGCTGATAATTTTCTCCTAGTCATGAAATGAATCCATACTTTATAAAAGCACTTATCCAGTACTGGGTCATGGGGAGCTTGGAACCGATCCCAGGCAGACAAGACACGAGCCAGGAGAACCTCCCACTGCAGGGCACCAACACACACAAAGGGAGATGTAGAGACACCAATTCACCTAACTGCAGGAAGAAGTCACATTTTAGTAGTGAGTTTAACTGCTCATTGCATGTTATTGGCCCCTCTGGTGCAACTTCATTAATATACGCATCCATGCAGCAAAACTTTATAAACAGAACAACAATTTAAATTGTAGGCTAAATATCTGCAAATGTCTACACCCAAAAATGTTAACCGATTTGCACAAATATTAGAAACTCTACTAACCTGTGATATAAAAGGAAATATCAGTGTTAATTTTGACATATTGAACATTGTAACATACAATTACTGTAGTTGTATTGTTTTACAAGGTTACACCCATGAAAATATCTTGCAAAAAGTATTGCTGCTTTGGGTCTATTACAAAGTTACTAATGTTTTGACATTTCTAATTCTAATTAAAACCTAAAAGCAGGGATTCTGGAGACAGTGAGATTCTTTGGTTTCTAGGACTGTATATTTCTTTTTAAGTCATCCATCCATGCACCAAACTCTTATCCCAGTCAGGATCATGGGTGGTCTTTTCACATCATGCATAATAAAATCCATTACCTCCTGTACTCCAAATTTGGATAATGTGCATCCAAAAATTCTGGTAGAATCGACAGCTGCAAGCGCTGCTACAATGTCAATGTATTGTTTAATTAAATTCAAATTCAAAATAAATCGGAAGCTTCTTCCAAAACACAATTCATAGTCTGTATCTCTTCTAGTGATAACTCATTCTAATATTTCTTCGATAGGCCTTCGATGCATCATTATTGTCCTGCAGTCCTATTAAAATCATAAACAAGACTGCAGACAATAAGCATCCTTCTGAGAGGCTGACACCCACTCTAAACAGCTTCGGTTTTCTGCCAATGATGTGGATACGACTCTTACTGCATTCATATAGGAGCTGAATAACACAAAATTGTTGCCCTGGCACCCCATATTCCAGCAGCAATGCTGAACAATATAACCAGAATTGGGCAGCACCTTCCTGCCCCAGCTGAACAAAGCCCGATCAAGGTCCTCTCTCCCCCTCCTGGAGCACTGAACAATTGAGATCGCTTGTCTGTTTCCCATAGCCACTCCACAATCCTATCATTAGCTTCTGTGCCCTCGCTTCAGCATTTCTAGCCAGCCAGTAGCTTTCAAGCCAAGAAGCCCTCCTTCCGAAACCTGACATCTTCCCTCCCCACAGGTGTCCACCAGCAGGTCCTAGGGTTACCGCCAAGACAGTCACCGAATGCTTTCTAGCTGTAGCTACCTCTGCAGCCTCTAAAGCCTTAATCATGGTCAATTTAGACTCGGTCTCCCCAGTTTCAATTGACACATGGGTGTAAGGAAAAGTACTAATGATGCCCAAATGTTCTAGGTTAATGATTTGGATACAGACAATGTGAGCGAATTATATTTTTTGGGGAGAGTCAGGGAAATCATCTGATAAGGAAGTCGCTGCACTAGCTATGTGATCAGGTATCAGGTGTGATCAGGGCGATGGTGGTGCAGGAGGTAGTGCTACCGTTCGACAACCAGAGAATTGCAGGTTCGAGCCCCGGGTCCTCCTGTCCCCGTCAAAGTGTCCTTGAGCAGAACCCTGAATTGCTCCCGGTGAGCTGCTTGGTAGCCTCCGCCACCGGTGTATGGGTGAATGTGAGGCATGATTTGTAAAGCGCTTTGGAAAAAAGCACTATATAAATGTAGTCCATTCACCATTTAGTTAAGTGATTGACCAAGTATTTGGGAGCTGGGTAATTTCTTTCACACTCACCACCACTGGAAGGCACCATCCTGCCTGTCTGAAGCATATTACCTCCCATGAGTACCATTATGCAGAACTTTGTTGAGGAGAGTCCTGTAGGACGTTGGGGGGGGACTGTGCAAGTGGACTATCCTTGGTGAGCCAGTCAGGAAATGGGGCAACCAATGCAAAAGGGGGGGGGGGGGCTTTGAGATTTGCAGAAGATAGAACATTGTTTTTTAAAGACAACTAGATTTCTTTATGTAAGGGAGAAGATTGACCAAACACTTAATTCCAAAATGCCCTTGTCTTCTACAGACCAATGAACCCAGTAAGAATCCCACTTGTGAGTATACTGTAACTTGGCTTGGTACATCATTTTTAACATCTCCTGAGATATTAAAAATGTCCTTGATGAGAACACCAGCGGGTTTTCCCAAATTTTAACACTGTGTCCTTGAGAAAATACCACCACTGTGGGTGTGTTGTGTAAGTTTATACTTAATATAAGTTTAAGGTTATACTCATAACCTGCAGTCATGGATTGTGCCATTTAATATATGGCAAAGCCTTGCTATAATGGCCAGAGGAGGCATGTAGAGACTGAAATAACTGAACTATACAATGTTACAGGCCTTCCTGTATAGTTCAAGTATAGATGGCAACTTTGCATTGTGAGTGTTATCAGAATAAAAATCCAATCAATATGTTGAGGAACATGATAGGTTCAAAAAGGAGATGTAGAGGTTACCAAGACCACAACATAGTGACCACATTCAGGTCATTCTTAGGCAGTGCTGATTACAATTTATTATTTGTTATGGGGATATTATCATTCACTGAGAGTGTAGTCAATAGACATACTATTGCTGTAATCCACACAACTTGGAACTCAAAAATGGCATATCTTGAAAATGTACTGTGGAACTGGGAAACTTGAGCCAATTTCACATATCCCAACTTGACCAAGAAATGGGTGCCATGACATCAGACAACATGGCAGCCTCCGCAGGGCCAATCAGAGTGAATGACAATCACATGACCACATAGAGTGATCTTTCCTGTCATACATTGCAATAAATATAATAAAACAAAACTGATTATGCATGCAGACATGTCAAAATGAATGTCAAATATTGCTAACAATTTAGCTGTAACCGTCCATAGATAGCTCTAGCCTAGCTTACTAAAATGAAACTTCGCTAAACAAACAGCTGCACATGCGATTTTTAATTAATCAACCCTCTGGGGTTATCATGCTTATGCTATTATATACTATTCTCTGTTTACAATTCATAACTTATAAAATTATATTGTTCCTTTTTATACGATAATCATAATGTGTTATACTATTAAAACCTAATATGGCAGTCAGCTATGTTGGTCGTTACATTTGGTGTAGCTCAGAACTCAGGTTTTGAAACTTGGGAGTTCTGACTGCGGACTTGACTGGATTACAACATATTTCTAGCTTTTACTGAGCAGTCTTTCTGTATCCAGAACTCCAGTATAGTATTGTGTGATTAATTAGAACCCACAGCCATCTCCTTCTCACTAATTCTGTGCATCTTCTGCAGAGTATGTATTACTTGAAATCTTTGCTTTGTTTTATATGGGTGTAGTACAACTGTGTTATGCAGCTATATCGTTGAACTTTGTGTTTTGATTGAGTATTGTTCCTACCCAGTAAATAAAGAGTTTTGATTACTTCTTTGTTGTCTCATTTTTTTCTAACGCAGGTAAATTTCAATGCAGTAGTGTTACAGCAATTCCAAAAGAATTTGCCGACACTAGGGCAGAAGTGTATTGTCCATTACGATTGAGTCTTTCTAACGTTTGAGTTGAGTCTATCAGACATACTGCAATTGAATCAGTCCCTGAGGTGAATTAATTAAATATGCTAACTATTTCCTTGGAGTCTCTTAGCTGAATTAGTTAGGCGTACTGAAATTGCATTAGTCCCTGAGCTATTAGTAACTGTGTAGCCTCTGAGTTGAAACAACCAAGTACAGTATATTAAAATTAGGCAGAACCTAAACTACAGTAGATTGACCAAATTTGCTGATACTCATACTTCTCTCACACACTGTTAAACTCTTACACACAATCATACTTTTCACACAATCAAATTTCCATATGCAGAGAGTGAATGAGTGTGTGTGAGAGTGATAATGTGTACACGAGAGTTTGAAGAAAGAAAATTAAAGTTAAATAAATCTGATTGAAAATTAGAGCATCCATCCATTTAAATTCGCAGTTTCTGTTTTTGCAGTGTTTCCATGCTGATCACTGCAAATTGTATAAAACCCAGGATGTTATGCTGACATGAAAATAAATACTGCACTTGATGTTTTCCAGGGCATGATTCGTGCAAACTATGAAGCAGAGGAGAAGCCGTCAAAGAGGACTTATCCAGATCCTTGTGCTAACTGCATGCATCAACTGCAGCACAATAAATTAATGCAAGGTGCACAACAAAAAAACCGCATGCCTCAGGTATAAGGACTACAATGTAACCTGCCAAACTGCACATTTTCAAAGTCCTCCTTTGAAACAATGCTGATGCTCTGCAGGCCTGATGGAGAATGGGACTGGTAATGGTGATGACAAAGATGAATACAAAGAATGAAAATTATTGTATTACCCTATAATTATCAGCCAAATTTGCATCAATGCATTTGAGAGCTGCAAGTGTAAGTTTGAGTGTGGAATAAGTAAGGAGAAGAATGTGAGAAGCTGTCTCTTAAGGTGCCAACTGATGGGAATTCTTAACAATTGCAATGGATCAGGAGGACTTACACAATAGATCTTTGTAAAGATAATACTACCTTAAGTAGGCCTTCTGATACACTAATGCAGAGAGAATGGGGGGAATTAGGACAGTCGTGAAGTGGGAAAAAAAAGCATACTAGGGCATTTGGAAGGCATATTTGATTTGAGGAATTATTTGCATAATGATAATCAAATTAAACTAACATTATGGTTGCAAATACAAAGAATGTTTTCTTCAGGACCACATTCATTATGGTAATGAAACGGAAATAATGGTTCATTAGATATGAGCACAGATAGCTCAGTGTGGAGGTCATGCCAGGACTTTGTAAGTTGCCTTTTATCAGATTTTATATGTAAACAATGGTACAGGACATGGTGTAAAGTAGAAGGAAAGGTTTTAGAGCAAATTTCTGTGCGTTAGCTTAAACTGAACTGGTACAACTCCAAATAGAGCCAAGACATCCCGAAAGAACTGCCTGATCCGCAATGTCATCGGCACATATTCCAGAAATAACACATGCAAAATGAAATTCTGAACGTGACAGGTGGGTACAGGTGTCAACTGACAACAAAACCTGTGTGGAAAACAATATTACAAGGAAGGTATTTGTGAATGTCAAAGGCACTAGAGGAATGAACATTACCCATAAAATTTATGCACATAGTCGAGAATGCTATTACTGCTGCATTATCGCACAACCACATAACGAAAACAATAGCATCTGTCATGGCAGTACCCATCTATACTGAAAAATGTGTACCCATGATCGACGTGAGTAAAATGCACCATAATATGCAAATTAATGTTTACAGAGACCATGGGATGACATTACAGAATGGAATGGCAATGTAATTAATATAAAGATTAAAGGGTTGTGGTGCTAGAAGGATTGTCGTAATATGCTTGGGCGATAGGCTGAATCACAGGATGCTGTATTATCAATTTTATGTGACTGTTATTCCATAGTAGCTGTATGGGAAATGTAGCTGTTACTGTATCTCCTGTATAGTATGGTCACGTGTAAAGCAAAGGTTACAGCAGGTATGTCATATGTATGTGATATGTATCATATGTATGTCTAGTGTTCGTTGATGGAGATGAGTCAGAATACAGGAAACTATAAAGGGTTTTGTGTTGTGCTGTAGGGAGAACTACCTGCAGCTTAACATCAGCAAGTGAAAGGAGTTGATGGTGGACTTCTTGCATCGCAAGGAGGCCCAGGGGTCAGTCACTATTTTTCTACATTCTACTTTCTAAAGATGCTCAGGTCTTTTGTTGTGTGCAGCTCTGTACTGTCTTTGCACATTATCTTTGTTTCTGCACTATGTGTTTGTCCACTTAAAGTGCCTTGCTTCTGTATGCAAATGAATTCCCACCAAGGGTCAATAAAGTATATCATATTTTTAAATTTATCTTTAAAAGTTAAAGAATGGGCATACAGGAAAATGCAAAAATCTCGACTTGCTTATTTTTTTAGGAAATTAACCTTATATTCAACATATTTCATTGTCTTCCTCCTCTTTGGGAAACTTGCTTTTAACATCAAAAAGACTTTGCCTTCTGCAGAGCTATCAAATTGCCTGAAGGTGCATTATGTTCATTATCCATGTCAATGCAAAGTTTTAATAGCTTTTCAAATAATGGTTGTCAAACCCTACTTACATTTTTCAGCTTTGAACCACCTACCTCAGCCATCTTCTTAAATGTTGCTTTGTTCACATGAATTGCATGTGAAGTAGAAGCAGACAGATGTATCAAAGTACAAAAATCCTTTTTTGTCATGCCTTATTATGTGTTTAATTACATCCAATTTAACACAAAGAGGTAAGAATTCCATAAACAGTGATGCTAAGTACATGGAAAACATAGTGTGCGTACACATTTATCTGTTAAACTTTTTGTGTTTTTGTTGCTATTGCTGTTGTGTTAATATT
This sequence comes from Hyperopisus bebe, assembly GCA_026777045.1. Lineage (NCBI taxonomy): Eukaryota > Metazoa > Chordata > Actinopteri > Osteoglossiformes > Mormyridae > Hyperopisus > Hyperopisus bebe. The sequence continues at coordinate 7,035,402 of JAODJW010000036.1, read as the reverse complement.
ATGTAATAATGTAGCTTATCCAAAATGAGCATTAAGCAAAAAAAAATAAATAAAATAAAAAAATAAAAAAACTGGTTTAAATTACTATTGTTGATAAGCTTCCTATAGTTGGTGGGGAACAGTGTAAAGCCCCTGCCTAGTGCATCCATAAAGCGGTTTGTTTTTTCACATATATAATGCAAAGACCAAAAATACAAAACAATATATTTCACAGTATCCTTCTCAATTCCATCCTCTATAAAAAGGAAAAAAAAAACAGTCAGACTAAAAAGTTCGAAGGCCTGAACTGTGAATAATATTTTATTTTCTTAAAAGCCTTCAGAAATGAGGTACATGAAATACAGGGTTACCTATAACAATATTATAATAAATGTTTCGGAACTCCATTTGACTGGCTCTTGATTTTGGGTTAGACAACAGTCTGGGTTTGATTTCTCGCTGAAGTGTGGCAATTCAGGCATTTAAATTATTGACTCATTAGGAGTAATGACTATTTATGGTCAAACTGTAGTCAAATCGATTTAACACTAAAATTGTCACCTATTCCTGTTTTGAACATGTTATATACATAAGGATACAGAGACACAATCTTGTACCTATTGCACAGCAGCAAAGGAACTGTATCACTAATAATAAATAGAAAACCTGGATGAATCTATATACTGTAAAATAAAGTCAATAACAGTATACTATAGGAAGCAATAGCGCAAAAATATTTCATTTTATTTAATATCATGCCTGCCAATTTTAGGTGTCATTGTGTTTCTATAGTGCAAACATTTTTTCCTTCACTTCTTAGTACACAGACTAGATGGAGTGGAAAAAAAATCAAAATTTGTCCTGTAATCTTTGGAATAATTTATAAGTACAATTAAACTGGGAAAATTAAATACTGACAACAAATGCATATTTTTTTCATGCTGCTTTCAACACTTAAAACCAGTGTACTGCAATGTTCTTATGGGAGAAATATGCTCTATCAGGCAAACTAGAATTCAATGTTAACTTTCACCTATAAGTAATGTAACAGTTTAAATTATATTCCTTTCAATGACATTCAATATATGATGTACTTTATATTAACATCACGTTACACAACTAAAGTCAAAACAATCAAAATACAAAAGATTTTTCCTCACTAAAACTAAGGGTATATCTTACAATTGAAACTATTTTCTATAAGGTCATATAGTTAATGATACAAATGGGCAGATTAAGAATCTCAAACATTTTTTCTTTTGTCTGAAGTTTATGCCTTCAGTTGCCTTAAAGGTACTGGAAAAAAAAGTCAAATGAACGTTCCCAAACTTCATACTTTTCATCATCGTACTTTACTACAAATCTTTACTACAATCACTGTTATATTGATGCATTCAAAGTATTTTTTTCAGAAAGCTGAATAACACTTTCAGTTTAACTTGATTTGAATTGCGATTGTTTATAAAGTAACAGCTCATTTAAAACAAAGAACTGAATACGTAACTCAGGAAATCAAGTCATTTCACACCTCGTACACCAAATCCTCCTTCAACTGACATGGATAGTTAATTACTAAGGACAAAAAAACTAAATGAGTTGTTGGGTAACCTCATTTGCGCTGAGACATGAATAATACCCCATTTGTCTAAACACCTCTTCGGGATAAAGGGGGAAGTTGTTCAGAAGCACCAGAGGGATCAGATTGTCCCACAGCTGTTGTCTTACTATCCAAGGTTTCAGAGAGAGAATTTTCCTCAGTTGTGGAAGATCCCTGGTGAACCTCTAAAAGAGAGACTGTCCAAGATGAGTTTGGTTCAGAGGAGGAAGGTTTTGATGGGCATGTTGCTAGTCTCTGGACGTGGGCTTGCTCCACACCTCTAAGGATGCGAACTAGAGCGTCATTAACCTGCTGGTTGATGACAGCATCTCGCTCACCGAGTTCCTCAGGTGGAGCTTCCCTAGCAGATTTTGATAGCTGTTGCAAGACTTCGATCTGCCGATCCATAAGGCCCAGCATGCTACAGTGGAAAGCCTTTTGCTCAGCTAGCTGCTCGCCAAGCTGGTGATTGAGAATTGTGAGCTGCTGGAGAATCAGGCTGCTGGTATCTTCAAACCCACCTACAGCAGGAGATATACCAAGGTTGATAAAATTATGCAAAATCTTAACAGCAGTAACAACAACAATAATAATAATACTGATAATAATAATAATACTGATAATAATGTGCATTTTATTTGACTTATTTTGACTGTATAGGAGCTAAACTCTTTAAAAACAATATCTATTTTATTATGCAATTACCAATTTCTTGCAGAACTGACCACCTAAGATATTAATAGCACAATTAATTGCAAATTAATCAGCACACTGTAACTGAGTCAGATTTGTGATTCAGTGCTGCTGGAAAAAGTTTGCAATTAAACACCGCAGAAAACATGATCAGTGACAATGTATCCACTCTTGTAGCTGGTTATTTTTACATAATTTATGGTACAGATCAGTGACACTGTTTCCTTACTGACAGACATTATTCATGTTGCTGCATTGTTTTGTTTAACGTGTGACATGTGTTACAGTACATTAATTTTATGTGCAATGCAATTCACTTTATCATGTAACAGCTGTCAAAAGAATATTCTCTGCATTTTTAACATCTAATGCTTTGTTACTTACTGACAGAGGCAAACACTCACCTGAAAAGTGTTTTGGGCTGCAGCTTGAAGAATCTCTAGCACCTTCCATTACACCTAAAGAAGACAGCAGATGTGGCTCAGTCTTCACTGGATACAGGTACTCCCCTGACAATCCCAATGTTACCACCTCCTCTGTCCCAATGTCCCAGTGGGGTGGTTTAAAGTCAACAGGTTCATCAGGCTGCCCTTTACTTTCCTCACTATCTCCTTCAGGTCCAGGGAATTCCGTCTGCCAATGTGTTGTGGCACTGGGCTGTGGAACATCACCTATAAGAGACAGACATCTGTAATCACCCAAAGAGAACGCAAACAATATTTTTGTAGAGGGCAAAAAAACTAGAAAATGACCAGGATAGGAAATAAACAGTGAGAATGGAGGGCATTCTATATAGTTTTTTTTTTATCCACTGGAACGTCAGGCCTTTATGAATGCATTGTTAAATATGCATTAAGAAACAACCATGGGAATAATTTGTCACACTTTAGTACATAAAAGCATCCAATCTTTATAACAATCACTTTCTATTTACATGACCATCTGTTTTGACTTGATGCAACTACTACCAGTTAAAAATTGAATACCAAACCCCAGAAAATGGTAAAGACGTTATGTCATTACAGTACTACAGTAAGTTGTGACTAGCATCCTTATACTGAATGCTATTGATAGATTTAAAAACAAAAATGGCAGATATACTGTCAGTGTGATCTTCCACGTCAGAGGTGGAGAGTACCACCAGGTTATGACTTGTTGCAGTGGCCTCCACCTGACCAGGCACCCTGGGCCTCTGAGCCAGCATGCGGTCCAGCTTCTTGAAGTAGCGGAACGACTCGATGGCTGAGAGGCGGGCCGCTGGGCTGCGATATCCAGCAGTCTTGATCTTGCGGTATTTGTGTTTGAGACTCTTCCACCGATTGCGAATCTGGTTCACGCTAAAATGGATGTCCCTCCTTGCTAGACTGTGGCGCAAGCGACGGAAGTGTGAATCGTTACGCTGGCGTTTTTTGTCAAGTTCATGTACTAGGTCCAACTCCTCAATCAAGGCCAGCATGGTGAAAGTGTCAGTCTCTGTCCACCACTTGTTGGGCTTTCTCTCAATTAGGTCCATGGTGTCCTTCTGGTCTGCCAGTCGTGCCAGCAGCCCTGCTTCCACAAGGCTTAGAGTTATACAGGGTCAAAACTCCCTACTGAGACTGATAATTCTGCAGTAAATACTAACTTTTGCTTAGGTTACTTTACTTCACTGTATGTTCCAATTTCCAAAGCAGTGTTGTGCATTTCTGCAAATGTGGCTATTTTGTGTATATTTAAATGCATATTAAACTATGATATTGTCATAATAGCAAAGGCTAAAAAGAATATCTTAAGTGGACATTCATCACAAATATATCAAAAATATCACTTAAAGTAGACATAAAATTAGGGTAAGGAATATTTCTTTGATGTGAATTAAATTACATATGAAAGGCTCTGATTAGGTTCTGTAAAATTTCCTACCTTTTTATCCACATCAGACCAAAGAACAACCCAGTTCTAATAACAGTCCATCCCAAAGGCATATTTCTTAAAATAAATTATAAAAATAGATAACTACTTAAAACATTAATTAAGTAATACAGAATAAGAACCTGGAAGTTTACAACTAAAAATAAATGGATTTTTGCACATACATTTGTGTACATATTTGAAACTAAAATGGAAGTTTTAAGAGTGAAAATGAATTGCATCAGTGGCATCATCAAGTTCATATATCACTCAAATGGCAATGACTGGATGCGAATGTCCACATAAGCATAAATTGAACACTGTCTTTAAGGAAATCCTATATTTAAACAAAGTGCTAACTGCCTTGAGAAATAAAGATTAGCTATCATGGCTATGTATTTTAATATATAGGCAGCAAAAATATACAATTTTCAGTAATGTTTTAAAAATTATAAATTTAGCGGTCTAGTTAATATAATTTAATGTCAGCACCAACAATTGTTTGACAGCTTCACAACGATCCACATTTGGCTTACTATTTTAGATAATAGAAGAGTCTGCTTTCAATGCTTTAATATTAATCCTAAAGGTCAGTCATTTAAGCAAGAAAAAAAAACATTTTAATCACATTTTATGTTTTTATACATCACTACAGACAGACACTGCATGTAAATGGTTTATGACCAATTGAACTATATGCAGCTATTGCAATTTGCCGGTTAGCAGAATTAGCACTGGTCAGAACAAAAAATGTACAAATGACCATATTACTTGATAGCTGGCGAGATATTTTAGCAGTTGCTGATGCACGTTAAACCATAACCAAATTCCAGCATGCCACCGGAGCCAGGCGGCGTTCTTCTGCCCTTTTTGCTTGCAGTGGTTAAAAACTTTAAAACGCTTACTATTAAAAATAACACATCACGATTCCCCCAGTTTAAGCTGCACCTCGCCTGCGTCAAGGTAGCTTCATGTTTACGTATCAATCATATGACTAGGTTTTTGGGCCATCTTATGTCACGTGGTATAAAAGCCAAAACCTGGTTGGTTACTAAAATGCATCACTGCCCATGTGAGGCTAATATTTGTTTCCTGTTCATGTGATTTAGTATAGTGTAGTGAGTTGCTTCGCCGTGTCTTTCGGTCGTGTGCATCTGGAAGGTCACCGAAGTTATCTAGGTATGAATTTGATTTTTGATTATAAAGTATGCATTTGTAATTTCTTCGCTTCAGCCTGAATGCATGCCGTCTCCGATCATATATTCTTGTTCCACAGTTGGAAAGTCGTTCGTAATGGCGACCAGCAAGTATCGAATAGTGGTGGAAGGAGAGGCATCGGAGACTGATTCCGATGAGGAGGTATATATAACTTCGGTTGGTGCAGCACACTCAACTGAATCCGGTCTAAAAGTCCTTGGAGAAGCACCGGAGACTGACAGCGAAGGCGAGCAAGATAACGCACAAAAGGTTGTTACTGGAGAAACCACTGAAATAACGCCAAAACTCAGTAAGGAAATACCTCTGCTTGTCGTCAGTAGCACCAAGGACTCTGCATCGACGCTGGAGGAGCATCCCGTTTGCAAACTCGTGTCAGGAGGTCCCTGTAACACATTACTGCAACAGAAATTGCAAGAAACCAATGCACGGCTGTGCAGCGACGTGGCACACACGCTCAGACAGGTGTATCAAAATGCCACTAGAGAGATTCAAGTGGCAACAAGTCACTTCGGCAATTCTCAGAACGGAATAATCAATGCTTCTCATAGCATCCGGCTTATTGTGGAAGATCTTAAGTCTGTCAGTGAAAAGATTGACATAATTACTACTTGTAACCTACTTCCAGACATAATCATTAACTATTCTTAATTGAACCATAAGGTTTTTATTGATAGATTTTTTTAAATGTTATATTTGAGACTAAGGTGAACATTGTCTTAAAAACAAATATTACTTATATGCATTTTGATCAAATTATCCTGTATTCTGGTAGTCATACTAATGTTGTAGATGTTCAGTTTTAATGTTTTTTTTAAAGTTACATTAAAGTCACACCATAAATACAACAGTAACTGAAAATGAGTGCTTTGCACAAAAGTGATTTCCTGATTAATATGCAGTTGCTGGTATACAGGGCTAGTGCTAAACTGTGATGGATTTAGAATTCTTTAATATATGTATTAGGTGCATTTCTGCACTGTAGCAAATACAGGCTTATTTTCAGTATGTTATTTGAAGCAATCTTTATATCTCACATGCCGGTGTGTGCCCTGCACCAGTTATTTTCAAGTCGTGGGCAGAGACCATCCATGGTTTTACATTTGTGTATAATGAGTTTGAAAGAGAAACGAATGATCTATACTGCATGACTTTAAGGAGCGATACAGGTGCATACAATTTTGTAGAATTCATGTGACAACAATGTTTTTTTTTTTATTTCAAGCCTACTGCCTTGGTGAAAATTATTCTTAGGTTTCATCTGTATAATAATGCATGCTCAAATCAATGTACATATTTTTTGCCATGTAAGCAGTTATGCTCAGTATAATGTGTAGCGTAATGCTTAGTTACCTAATTCCAAGTCTGACAGAGAACATAAGCATTAAAAAGATGAAGGTGTTAATTTGACAGACAATAATCATAAATAGACATAAATAACGTGCCGTCGGCTGTAACGTGACAGGTGGTAATGCAATGTGTCAGATGAATGAAGACGGTATTTGCATATGCATACTGTATCGTGGGAGTACAAATTTTATTAATAATGCACGTACCACCTGATTGACAATGGAAAAACATTGAAAGAAATCGTAGCAGAGATTTCACAAAAGCAGTTCGAGAGGTGCCCCTATTTCCCGTCAAAATAACCGCGTAGGTTCCACATAGCCATACGCTGCTCTCGCGTTCTCCGTCCGTGTCTCACCAGCCCTCCGTTTTCTGCGTGCTGCCTCCACCTCCTGGTGCATGCCTGCTGCTGACATCTGTTGTGTGCTTTCTGCTCAGATTCTGCTACCTCCTGCTTTCATCACCAGGCTTCCTACCATGCTGCCTGCTTCACCAGCTGCTCCTTTGGCGCCATTTCTTGTGCGCTCTTGTTTTTCTGCCTCGAGTCTTTCCCCTTATGGACACACTGTGCCTGCTTTGCTTCTTAGATGAGTTCTGTTAATAGCACTCCATGAACCATGCCTGATGTGTCACAGGCCCAAGATGTCATGCTGAAGTTCCTGGATTGTGTGCCATTTACTGCATTTTTTTGTGCCCACTCTTTCTGCTGGCATCTTGGATGCCTCTCCTATCATCCATATGGCTTCCCCTTCTTTTTTCCCCCACTTCTTCCTTTTTACTTATCCTCCACTTGTTACAGCAATTACGTGTAATGGGAGTATAATTAAAAAGAGAGAGAATACATTCATCTGTCATTGGAATGTGGCCCATGCTACTACTGGTAAACCATGCTAATATACTCTTTGTTCTTTTGTGGCAAATTTTTCATAAGTCACAGCCCCTCTTACTCACATGTATTCGGTTCCAATGACACATGCAAGAGTAACAAATACCCATTTCATAACTAATACTTTTTTTTAATAGCATTTACATATGCATTTTTCTGTTTAGCAGGTGCTGTTGTCCTATGCAACGTGCAGGGGAGACAGCGCATTTCTGACAATCATAGGTGCATTCATGAAAAGCAGTGGTGAGTCTGCATACAGTTGTGAGGTTGAGCAGTTGGTCGTCTGGTGTGGTTCTTAGAGGAGGCTCAAAAATGTGTAGATGGCATTGGATTTTAGGAAGAGCCCCCCCCCCCCCATACTGAATAGCACTGTCTGCTATGGAAACCTATTCATATCTAGAATCTTCAATCTCTCAGGACCTGAAATGAGAGACCAAAATAAACTCGAAGGCCCAGCAGAGGGGGTGCTTCCTGCACCAGGTGAGGTAGTTCAACCTGTAACGGGAGCCGCTGATGTTCCCCACACATCAATCATTGAGTCTGTTCTGTGTCCGTCAGTCTGGTTTAGACAAAGTATCAAAAAAGACAGGAACAGGATACACCAAATAGGTCAACAGAAAAGAATAGTGTTATTCTGTCTATCCTCCCGGACCTGTATCCATTCTGAGTCGGCAAAATCATCATAGCCCCCTTACACCTGGGCCGCAGCCTCGTGTAATTTCTCCCCTTTGGCAGGCACTACAGATCATTGTGCGCCAAAACAAATAAGTACAAGAACAGATTCTTCCCACAAGCCATCGGTCTTATGAATAGCTGACCCAGTTGCTTTACCTTAGTTGCACTGTTACCTCCCTCCATTATCAAACAATACCTCATTGTACATGATTCATTGTACTCATTGTACTGCATGTACTTATTTCTATGTTGCTTGCATTGTACTCTTGCACTTTTTATTTACTTATCAACCATATGTGTCTTGTCTAACCTGTGTATGTGTCTGCTGTATGTATGCAAGCCATTGACAACACGTGACAAATTTCCTGTTCATGTGAACATTCTCGGCCAATAAACCTGGTTGTGATTCTGATGCAGCTGTCAAGAGAATGAGCTAGGCATAAGGGCAGCTAGGCTGAGAGAGAATGGCTATTTACAAATGTAAGTAGTATTGGAGCAAGAGCTGTACATCACATTTCAAACATAGCAAGAATCCTAACATGATATTCAAATCAAAAGACTAATAGCACTTTTCCACTGACATACAGGAACCAGGCTGTAGCCGACTTGTACCGCAAAGAGAAAATAGTTCCAGTGCAGTTCCAGCTCGCTTTGTTTTTCCACTGGAGAAGGGTCGGCTTGGTAAAGGCGATGTCGGGTTTGGAGAGCGACAGTAACATAAAGCTGAAGAGATGCTTATTTACTACATGCTGATTTCTGCTAGCAGGTATAAGAATCGTCATTTAATGTTAGCATCTAATGCTAGCAGAAATAGCATTTGCTCGTGTAGATTTGCATCACTAAGCCATTCCGTTCAGCTTCTCTATTGTACTATTTTTAAGTTGGACGTTGGAAAAATTTCAAGTTCTCTATTATCTGAATGCTTCAATACATCACAATACTACTAGTAATGAATAAAATATAGAATATGTCCTTTTTTCCATCAGATATCTCTGCATTTCGACCAATCAGATGGTGATGACGCAACCAAATCGATTCACTCATGCTTTCGGCCCTGGTAGTATGTAAGGCCATGTCAGAATGGGTACAGTACGGCTTGCATAATTTACAATGAAAATCTGTACCTAGCAGAAAGTGGGCAGTACGGCTTGGGTATGGCTCAGTTCTTGGTGGTGGTGGAAAAATGCCAAAGGTGCTATTCTGTTAATAGCACTCCATAAACTGTGCCTGAGGAGCGACATGCTGCGTTTCTGAAGAGAACCTAAGTGACCTGCAATTGAGTGTAGAGTGGTATAGGCTAGTATTGGAGTTTCAAGGGACAGATGGGTGTTGAGGTGTTTCTTGAAGGTTTTGAGGGAATCTGATGTTATTTGGAGATGTTATTTGGCAACTCGTTCCACCATTGGGGAACCACACGTGAGAAACATACTGAGTGACACTTGGTGTAGGGATGTACAAGCCACATTGGTCTGCTGACTGAAAAGGGAGAGATGGAATGCAGGTGTTTATAGAGATGGGTATTGATGCATTGAAGACTGTGAAAGCCAGCACCTGAACTTGAACTTGACGTGAGCATCTAAAGGCGGCCAACGAAGCGAGACAAGAAGGGGAGTAACATGAAAGCATTTTGCCTGAGTGGAAGTCAGACATGCTGCTGCATTTTTAATCATCTGCAATGGTTTGATAGCCCAGGCTGGTAAACCTGTCAGTGATGAGTTGCAGTAGTCCATTCGAGGTATGACAAGTGCCTTGTGGTATCTTTGATTCCTGCCTTTGGCCCTGCGTGAGTTTTGCATGTTCTCATGTTTGTGTGGAGGTACTGAAATATTCCTCATCCTCCAAAGACATGTGATTTACATGGTTTACTTTCTCTCAGTTGTTTATAATGATCGTGGTATCTCCTCCAGGGTATACCTAGTGCTTAATTCTTTTTTGTTCTCTCTGTCCCAGACTTTGTCCTGAAGTGTGTGGTAGCCAATAAAACAGCAAAACAATGAAAGCTTGCACAAAACTCAACACGTGAAACTAGAATAGATGACAATCAAAAATAAAAGCTATATGAAACATTTATTTGCCTAAAAAGACATCTCCAACATAAATACTTAACATATAGACATTTCTTACATTCATTTTTCTCCTCTATTAACAACTTTAAAAAAAAATGTCACTCATTGGTTTAAGCAGCACAACAAGTATGTTGCAATCGACACCTCCATCATTCCACAGATTGCAGAAGATATGCTTTCTTTAAGGAATAAACAAAATATATCCTAATTGTCAAGCAACTATATTCATATATGAATTCAGTACATCATAGTCAACAACATGTATTGCATAACAGCACAGTTTTTTTCTGCATGTAGGAATTTCTGACAAAATCACACCCAATGGAAAGCAGGTAATTAAGCTGTATGAGTAAAAAGACTGTATTCCGAACTGATTAATTACTAATTTTCTTTAGCTTTCTAACCCACAGACAAGTACTACCAGGTTGGTCTAATATTTGCTTTTATAGTCAAATGTGGACTAAGATGGCTATTTCCACACAACAAACAACAAAGAAACCATCTAATGGGAGACCAATATAGCAACACAAAGGTGGCAATATTATGCAAAAATGGGCAGTTGGAAATTTGCAAGGTAAGGCAATTAAATGCTGTTATCCTGAATTATTTTCTGTACGATATTTTTTAATTATTGGTAAGGTAAAAGCAAAATTTTAATCACTAATGAATTCAAGAACTCTGTGCCCTTTTGCTGGGCATTGTCTAGGTTTTCTGACTGTCAAAATGCTGATGCGTACAACAATTCCACATTATTTTGTAATATATTGGTCTGATGATTATGCAGTCTGTAGGTCAATAAATACGCAAGTCTTTGTTTAATGTATTGTTCACAATGAATGAGTACTGAACAAGCAGTAATATAGCATACAAAAACCCTGCAAGATAATCAGCCTATATTCTTTGGGAAAATTCACTTATACTGTTTTTCTTTCTAAAATTTATCGTTGTTGTTGTTGTTATTATTTATTTATTTAAATGTATTTCCCAAGTCATGTTAGTGTTTGATCAGAATTTCAGAAATTTCAAAACATTCTAGCTAATTCTAATAACTAATTCTGATAAAACAACCACAAATATCACTCGCTAAACTATACATTTGAAAACAATGTATTATGGCTCAATGATGTAACACATTTAGAGTATTTTTGTTGTATTTTAGCTTCTTTTACTTTGTCATTTAAATTGTTTCTAGGATCTACAAAATATGATTTGTACAAAAATGCAGTGCCTTGCAAAAGTATTGAATCCTCTTCTCTAAGATTTGCTGACAAATAATTGATTTTGACTCTCAAAAGTTTACTATGTGAGTTTGCAAAAAATAAATGAGTTTGTATAAAATTACTGTCAGGAGGAATTTGTGTGTATCATTAGTAATTCAGGCAAGCCTGATCATTTTAAGGCAGGTTCAATACTTGTGCAAGGCAGTGTGATAGTATCTGCGCAGTAATCTGGAAATTTTTTTCTGTATACTAAAATTTCATCTTCATTATACAATATTGATAGATGAAGGTGATGTAACAAATATCATGCACCATTTACATTTTTTATTCAATTATATAATTTATATAAACATAAATGCAAATTGCATGTGTGGAAAAAGTAAGTGCACCTCTACATTTATCAATACCACAAATATATAAAATTATAATCAGATGCACCACATCAGGTCCGAATGATCAGAAGATTGTTAGATAAGATCTTGACGTAACCTGACTTATTTTAACATTTTGTTTAATTTGCCCTTTGCTTTTGAAGTGTGTGGTATCACCGTACAATGATCAATTGAGCACTCTCACACCTTCATAAAGAAGGTTATATCTAGAATCATCGACATTCATCATCAAGTGGAGGAGATCTTTAAAAACGACCAATTTCTGCTGGTTCAGCCTTAAAGAAGAAAGCAAGATGGTGAAATGAGTCCCATAAATGTCATCAGTGGACCTACAGGTAGTTCTTGCTGCAACTGATGTCAAAGTGATGAGTCTACCATTAGAAAGAGGCTGAACAATTGAGATGTGTGCTAGGAGGGAACATCTGCTGTCCAGAAAGAACATCAGGACAAGACTAACGTTTGTTCATGAACATCCAAGCAAAGTCCAAGACTTCTGGTGCAGTGTGCTCTGGACAGACAAAGCTAGAGAGAGTTTTTTGACTACAGTAACAGTAGACATTTTTGGCAAAACCCAAACACAGAATTTAACCAAAACAACCTCATCTGTAAAGCATGGTGGTGGAAATGTTATATTTTGCGGCTGCTTTGCTGCATCATTTCCTGGGCAGCTCACCATCACAGAATCCACTATGAATTCTTCATTGTATCACAGGGTGCTTGAGGGTAATTTGAGATCATCTGTCAGAAGACTGATAACAATGATCCTAAAAGGAAAAAATGGAGGGTTCTAGAATGGTCAAATCAAAGCCTGCATCTAAATCCCCTGAAATGCTGAGTGGGAATTTCAAATGCGCCATGCACTTTTTTTTTTTTTTTTTTTTTTTTAAGTAATTCAAACATTGCAAAACTGAAGGAATAGCTTTCTCCCAGTTAATGTGAGAAACTGGTAGACCTATTTGAGGTTGTTTCTGCCACATACCAGCTATTAGAGCTAAAAGTGTACATATTTAGAAGAAAATTACATATCTGTTCATTTTTTAAAAATTCAGTTACATCACCAGTATCAAAAGATACTTTTTAAATGAAGGTCACATATTAATATATCCGCATATGTTTAAAAAGATAAACCCTTACATAGGATGTGCTTACTGTGAAAATTATATGTACCTAAGTAAAACTGTTTCAATTAAGTAAAATAGTATTTAATCAAATCATACTTATTATACACTGTACAAACAAAGTGGAAAAGGAACAGAATGTGTTGTGTTTCTAATAATAAAAAGTATGAATTTTATGCTAAATGTTCAAGTGAATCTTATCTTTTTGTCCAGGTATGTAGAAAGCATTGGATGTTGTTGGGATAACTTGTTTGACAAGCCTCTTCGATGTTGCATGGAAAGTGGGCGAGATGGGCTCGCAATCAGGGACAGTGATTCCTGTTCTGCTTGTAGGGGGATTCCACTTCTCAGCCTCATTGGGAAAGCCTTTGCCACTACACTGGAGAGGAGGCCCAACCTAATGGTCAAACATAGGATCTCTGGCCATAGAACACTGGACCAACTCTCCTCCTTTGCACTGCTTTGTGAGGGTTTATGGGAATAGGCAGTGGGAGGTGCTGTAGAAAGAAAGGGTACCAAGGCTACTACTGTGTGCTATTTGGTCCCTATCTGTATACTTAGCACATGATCAGAGCCATTCAGAGTTGGGTTGGCCTGCACCTACAGTGCGTCTTGTCTCCATATATTTGTGATTTTCGTGACCAGGATCTCAAGGCACAGACGTGGTTGGAAGGACATCCAGTATGATAGGATGGTGACATACCTGCTACTGTATTTGCAGGAAATGTTGTACCTTTAGACTGTTTCTACCAGAACCTCTAGCACACACTTGAGCATTTCAGTACTCGGTGGGAAGCAGCAGGGTTGGGATCCAGCATCTCTAATTCCAAGGCCATGGTATTCTCTTGGAAAGAGTGGATTTCTTCTTTCTGGTGAGCTGTGGTTGGAAGAGCATCCAGTTGAGAGGCTGGTGACATTTCTGCTACTTGCAGATAATAATGTGCTTTTAGACTCGACCAGAACCTCTGGCACACAGTTGAGCATTTCAGTGCTGAGTGTGAAGAGGCAAGGTTGAGATACAGCGCTCCAAATCTAAGGCCATGGCATTTTTTTGGAAAAGTAGAATTTTTCATGGGGGGGGGGACTGCCCTTTGTGGATTTTGCTTTCCTTTCTTACAAGTTTGACACATGGATCAGTGACTTTAGGTGAGAATTAAGTTCTCAGGCAAGGTTTGTGGTTGACCAGTCTACATCCCTGTTTTCCTGAAAATGTGGGTAATGAACAAGAACAAGTTTGTACAAAAGGCTGCAACATGGTGTCTATGCAGGATTGCTGGGCTCATTCTGCATGACAGAGAGAGGGATTTAGACATCTGGAGGTACCTCAAAGTACCACTACTGACCACTGGAATACGTAACATCAGCTGAGGTGGTTCGAGCAGCTTGCCACCTAAATGACTTCCAAGGGAAATATTTCAGGAATGATGAACTGAGTGGAGACCCGAGTAAAGATGCTGGAGAGATTATATCATATGACCTGGAAATATCTGAGAATCCCCCCAGAACCAGCTAGAGTCTATGGCTATGGAAAAGGACTACTGCTCTGACCAATCTGGCACTCTATCACCAAGGCCCTCATCAGGAAAGATGGATTGAAAATGAATCAATGAATAATTAAATAAATGTCGGCTTAAGGCAAGACAACTCAGGGAGACAAAGGTGCAGACAAAAGCTGCTAAAAAGGCAAGGATTGTTTAATGAATGAGGGACCACTATATATAAGAGAGCCTGTGATGTGCAGATACATCCCCTTTTCTCCACCTTGGTTTCTTCTCAGCATGGGCCTTAAGCGCAGCAAGGAAAAACTGTCCCATCATCGTAAGTTTCCAGTCATGTCCCATTGATACTTCTTGAGGCCAAAAGTAAGAAACCATGGTTGGTGTTGGCCTTCATGGTGCTGATTGGCCCCTTCTATTCCAACAAGGCTGTCAACCTCCTGCCCAAACACCATGCTGAATTTAGCAGCTTCAACCTGGCTGACCTTGCTGACTGGCACAACTACCGACTTCTTACTGGCATTCAGAGTGGCAGTTGGCACAGAGATGATGTCAGCTTCATCCTAACTAGTGTTCAGTGTAGTGACTGGCAAAGATCGGCTTGCAGCTTCATCCTTTCAGTGTCAAAACTGGCACAGAGGGGCTGGCAATGATCCCTCAGTACATGTATGGTGACCTCTGCTGTAATTGCTGCAGCATATCATTAGCCAAGTACCTTCCACTACATGAAGTCCTGCTGCTCAGCTGCAGTGACTCCACTCACCCACATCCTCCACCAGTGTTGTGGGGCAAGGAGACTCAGGAGACAAAGGTGCCAACAAAGGACCCTCAAAGGGCAAAGTTTATTACGTTGAGGGACCGCTACAAAAAAGATGGTCTATGAAAAGGTCTATGAAAAGGTGACAGTCTGTTTGGGATAGTCTTCCTAGGGTATTCCCCTTGCAAGTAGAAGGAAGCAGTTCCTTCAAGGTGGTCCTCCTTCCATCCACCTGCAGTAAACACACATATGCATCTCACTGCCGTCTTTCTCCTCCTTGGCATCTTCCCAGTGTGGACTTTAAGCCCAGCAAGGGAAGCCTGCCAGCAGTAAGGAGACCATAGCTTCTAATGGCCTGACTGGTGTTGATCGCCCCCTTCCAGTGCATGGTGGCTTCCCAACAGGGTCACTAAATAACGTGTGTGTGTGTGTGTGTGTGTGTGTGTGTATATATATTGGTCTCAGAGCAGCATGAATTGTTCATAGCGCAGACTCAAGAAGGTGCCGGGATACCCCTTAGAGATTCAGGTCCATGCTGACATGATTGCATTACGCAATGGCTGCAGATTTGTCGGCTGCACATTGATGCTGCAAATCTCCTGTCCCACAGCATCCCAAAGGTGCTCCATTGGATTCATATCTGGTCACTGGCTCGGCCATTGAAGTACAATGAAGTTATTGACACGTTCATGGGCACCAGTCTGAGATGACGTGTGGTTTGTCATATGGTGCATTACCCTGCAGTAAGTGGACTATTGGTAAATCGTGGCCATAAAGGGATGCCCATGGCCAACAGCAATACTCAGATTGTGGCATTTAAATAATGAGATTGGTATTAAAGGGCTCGATGATATACCAAGAAAACATTCCTCACATCATTACACCACCAACACAATCCTGAACTGTTGACACAAATCAAGAAATCAAGAAATTCAAGAAATCAAGATTCATCAGACCAGCCAATGCTTTCTTAATCTACAGATGTTCAGTTTTGGTGAACCTGTGTCCATTGTATCTTTCCTCTCTGGTTTTTAGCTGACAGGAGTGAAACTAAATATGGCCTTCTACTATTGTATCCGATCCATCTCAAGGTTGTGCATTCAGTGATGCCTTTTGTTTACCACTGTTATAAAGTGTGGTTATTTGAGTACCTTCCTGTCAGCTTGAAACATTTTGACTATTCTCCTCTGACATCTCTCATCAGCAGGGCATTTCTACACACAGACCTGCCACTTGCTGGATGTTCTTGCTCCTGAGGATCATCAGATATTACATTAAATGATTAAATGGTGGTCTTAAAATAGGTCCCTATATACTATTGCATTGCAGTCTCCACTAGTGTCAGTTATTCAAGATCTTTAACAGTTTTACATTTCCCCAAGTTGAAAATACAAAATGTGCTGGCAGCTGTCAAGATCGGTTCATATACACAATGAACTTACATTTTTATGAACTAAATATATGTATTAACAGGACACATTTGCAAAAATATATGTGTATCCTGCATGTATTTGTATGCAAATTTGCTGGTTAATTAGGCAGTATTTTTCACTGAATTGATGGTTTGCTGGTTGATTTTTTGAGAGTTCTCTCTTTTTGTTGGAGCAGTGCATATTTATGTATTGTTTCTAACTGTTCCAAAATTGAATGTTGACTTTTATGGATCATATTTGGTCTGTGTCTAAGGGATTTTAGACAAGTAGATAAAAGGCAACCTGTGGAAAACAGTTCATTTTTGTTTGCGAAAGGTTTGTAATTCATGATGTGGCAGTCCTTCTGAGATGTGCATTTGCACGTGCTCATGGAAATCCTCAGTCTGACTGAATCTGGCTAAGCAGATGGAGCATGTGAAGGCTGTTTCATCTTGGCAACCCCCCTCAGCCGCCTCACCCATCTCCATGCAAGGTTCTGCTCCATCTTCAGCTCCTGCTCCTCCAGTCAAAGGAATGGCAGGAGTCACCGTGCCAGCACCAGGTTCAGGAACAGTAATGGGAACTGGATCCGAGGCTAGTCCTTTGCCTACTCGAGTAACCAAACTGGCACCTGGGCCATGCAAACACATGTGCCTCCCCAGCAGAGTCTCATGGGAGAATTTCTTCCTACAGACAAAACACTCAAAAGACTTTTCTTTGTGATGCAGGCGCATGTGGACGTTGAGGGAGCTCTTCTGAGTGAAACGCTTGTTGCAGGTACTACATTGGTAAGCTCGGACTCCTGTATGTGTCACCATATGCTTTATTAAATAATCCTTCAGGGAAAATGAGCGCCAGCAAATGTTGCATTGGTGCGGCTTCTCTCCTAAACAAGCACAGAAATTCATCTAGTTAATAAGGGGCAGTATAAAATTCTGAGAATTTTATTTTTAAACCAAAATGATGCAAGGGTACTATAACTGTCTAAAAGTAAGAAAGGAAAAGCCTTTCTGTATGCTGCCACTTTGTGCTAATCCTAAACTTCTCTGTAAGAGGTTAGACAACTTCAAAACAAAGAAAAATGCATAAATACACTAATATATACGTATATGATTTTGCTTCACTTTTGGTCATGTATGTGGCTCTAATATAAAAGTTCAAATAAAAAGGATAAAATAAGTATGCAGTTGTTTCGCTCCATGTTGGTTTCGGTAATTGAACATCAGTATAGTAGATAACAGAAGATACATCAGTGAAGCACAACAAAGAAAAACAATGAGAGGAACACAAAGGAAGTCACTAAAGAAAGAAATAAAAGGCCTTTTTAACCCTGTTAATAATGATGCTGCAGTACCACCATTAATGCTGCAGTCAGCTAGTATTGGTGGAGGCAGAAACAATATTCTGAATATGAAACCCATTGGTCCCTCATCCTTGTCAGTGTTAGCTAACGTTTACAGAGGGCAAAATAATATTCCCAATTTGAAACCCATTGGTCCCTCATCCTTGTCAGTGTTAGCTAACATTAGTAAAGGGCGAAATTATATTCCCAATTTGATTTTCAAGCATCGCGGAGACATCATGCCTATGCATGTGTGCTGTCTGAGTATGTATTAATAAGAGAATTTAAGTAATAGAAAAGTTACTTTCTCTAGTAACTACTTTTATATGCAGGAATTGGTAAAGTAATTGAATTATTTTGAATGAACTAGTAACTAATTAATTACAAATTTCCAATAGAATACACAACACTGCCCATAAGTAGGCTATATATTTTATAGCTTAACAGTATATAGTACCCTTTGTAGTGTATCAATTCAGCCAATGCCCATAGCAGTAATGTTAAATAATCCAATTATTTCTCTGGTCCTCTTAAAATTGCTTTGATTTAATTTTTCAGGTTATAATACCATTTTATGCTGTAGGTAGGGTCCCATCAATGACTATATGATTATATATTTGTGTGTATGTGATTATATATGATTATGTATGTGTGGCTCAGTAGGCTAAGCAGAGGCCTGCAATTGAAAGGTTGCTGGTTTGAGCCCAGCCTCAACGGAATGGTCACATGTCTGCAGGCTCTTCAGCAAGACCCTTAACCCCCAGCTCCGTGGGGGCAGTAGGTGGCTGCCCTTCACTGTGACCCCCAAGCTTCCTCTCATCTGTGTGTGTCTCATAGAGAACAGGATGGGGTAGGTGAAAAGAGAATTTCCCCACAGGGATCAATAAAAGCATTGCTGTGCTCTATATATCCAAAGCATTCTGTTTATAATTACTTTAGACACCTCGACCAGCAGATTTTATATAATGGAATCTTCTGGTATGGCATATACATCTAATTTCTCTGCCTCTAATAACAAAGAAGGGTCTTGTTGCAGTCTTATCAGATGAAACTGTATCAGGTGCACAGGAAACCTTGTGAAATATAGTATGCGAGTGATGGCAGAGAAATAGAAGACTGTAATCTGTTTCTGTGTTTTGGCCATATTTGATGATATATGTTTTTTTTTCAGACAAGTCTTATTAATCCCACAACGAGCTAATGTCATTAGTACCATTATAAATTCAGTGTTGATGTTTATAGCCTTAAACCTATGATAATGTTATGATTTCTCAATGACTCCCTTCTACTTGTAGCAGAATTTGAACACTCTTGGCCTGCAACATTTCTACTAAGCTTCATAATGGATTTTACTATACAAATAAAAGCTTAGTTTTATTTGTAAATTTGGGGATTGGTGCATGTGGAAGCAGAAATTAGATTTTTTTTTTTATTGCTTAAGTTACTTGTGTAGTGTGTCTAGTTACTTACCAGTGTGCACAAACATGTGCTTCACATGATTCTGTTTGGCAGTAAAAGTCTTGTTGCAGAGAAGACACGCATAGGGTCTTTTTTCCCCCTTTCCGGCGCCTTCTCCAGAATGTCCCATTTTAGGCTGTGTTGAGGACTGCTGTCCCAAAAACTGAGCAGAAAATTGGGGTATGCTGGAATGTGGCACAGCCAGAAAATGAGGCTTCTGACCCATTAGAGGTTGTGACAGTTTAAAAAAGAAGGGTTTGTCACTGCTGGTTGACTTTGTGCAAAACACAGTGGGTTGGTAGCTTTTGTCCGCTGTGCCAATAACCTCTGAGTTACTGGTAAGGTTTGTTGGCATCTTCACATTTTTCTGAGCAAAATGCTGATGTGCAGCATCAGATATTGATTGTAATACAGTACTATTACTAGGGAGTTGTGAATCTATTTTTTCATCCAGCTGAGTAAAGCCACCTTCATCCTGAGACTTAGTTATGTCCTCACTATCATTCATTTGCTTTGGTGATGTTGTCCTGACTTCAGGAAGCAGTGGATACTCCCAGAGAACATTTGATGCCAAACCTTCTGTCCTTCCTACCTGATGAAATCCATTCGTAGAGCAATACTCGGCAGGCATATTTTCAGTGCAGATGGATGAACTGAAATCTAAATCAAAGCTGTCCCCTTTGGGCTGACTATCTGTTTTATCTAAATCCTCAGTACACTCCTCACACTCTTTGGAATGATGTCGGTTATATTCCTGGGTCTCCTGCAAACTGTGAATACCTGCCGTTTGTATGCGAACTGGTCGCGGTTGTTTTCGGCAATGGATGGTCTCTGAATTGGAAAGAAACTTTTCATATTTTTGCACCCCCACATTGGTGTGATTGTTGTTATCATGTTCTTTGGAACCAATGGAGACATCATTGCCCCCATAGTCTTCCTTGGGACTGTTCTGCAACAAGAGGTTGGAGCAAGTAAAATTGTGTTCTAGAGTATCATGTATGTGAAGCTGCATAGAGATGGAATCTGTGTCACTGTTGGGGCTGAATGTTTCAGACTCTAATGTGCCTTTGTAGGTGTTTAGATCTGAGTCCTTGGAATTCAGCGGGATGCTCTTGATCTCTCTAGAGCTCACGTTTTGTGAAACAATACGAGTGCACTCATCAATAGCAGACTTAATCTGCAATATGCTTGCAGCAGTTAAGATCTGAAGAGCCTCTGATTGGGAGACATGAAGCAGTCCACTGTACATGAAGTCAATCAATCTCTGAATGGACTGGACCGATACCACTGATGGGATCTCAATGTCACTGTAGCCCAAGAGCAGCTTGTCCTGGAAAAAGGGGCTGCCTGCAGCCAGCACACAGCGGTGAGCCCGAAGCATGCTTCCATGGATCCGAATGGTCACGTCGCAGAATTGACCACGGTTGCGCTGTTCGTTGAGGGTCTGGAGAATAGACTTACTGAAATTATGAATGCTGATATTATGAATGTGCTCAGTCATCCCCTTGCAACTGATGTAACCTGTGACACACAACAGAGCACAAAGAAACAAAAACCAGGCAGAAATCCATTAGATTTATTCTTCTATTCATCAACCCAAACATTTTCAAAAAAACATCTATCCAGTTTAGGTTTCCAGGGGACATTTACCGATGGAGACCAAACATAACCGGAATTCAGGAACCATGCCGCCATATTCTTTATTTTAAAACGATAACATTATGTAAATCTTCCTATAAATGACATCTCCTATTCTCATTTGTTAATAGGCTACATTCACATTTATATGGTAATGGAAACATAATATACGACCAAAGGCATCAAGTACAACTTATCGTCAAGTAGTGATTGGTCAAGAAATTGGATTGCTGCCAACAGCACACACAATCCTATGTATATAAGCAGCACACTATGAGTTGACATCATTTGAAATCAATTAAGACACTGTATGGTTAATAACTGAGTTGACATTCAATGTGCAGAGAGTCTGAAAGGGTAGAATCAGCAAAAGTTTTATTAGTAATTAAAAGTTTTTCTTGTCAGCACACTTTTATTTTACTTGTATATATATATATATATATATATATATATATTAGTAACAACCAAATTATCAATTGAATGAAACCTTCAGCTGTCTGAAAACCTTTTTCTAATATTTTCATGCCTCTGTTTTGACTGTATTAATAGCACTGCAGAGTGACATAGATGTTAAAAAAATGTTTAGTTATTCTAGCATTTGCATACTGGAAGAAAACATAATACCCTTTAAATTGGGTGAAAAACAGATTTCTGTTAAAGTAGTGTTGAAATTCTGGGTCACGGTCTAGGACACAGAAATAAGAGGCCAGATAACAGACACATGGATCACCAACTCTCTATCTATGTAAATCACCCCCCTATCCACAAATGCATATTAGTTATTCAAAGAAATATATGGGGAAAATTCTTTAGTCCATATTTTATTCACCATAGGGGCAGCATGTGGCTCAGTGGGCTAAGCCTCTGCCCCTGTGATCACGGGTTCAAGCCCAGCCTCTGCAGAAAGGTCACATGTCTGTGGGCCTTAGAGTGAGGCTCTGAACCTCCAGCTCCAGGGACTCTGGCACTCCCCCCCCCCATCAGCTTGCTCACACCTGTCTGTGTGTCTCATGGAGAGCAGGGTGGGGTAGGCAAAGAGAAAATTTCCCTACAGGAATTAATAAAGTATCGCTATCCTGTTATAATGTGATACGCCTTCATATTTTTTAATCACACATTAATTTTCTTTTGCTAGTATTTGTGAATATGTATAAAGCTTCTCACTACTCTGTTCTTTGCAGTATTTGAAGTGGAAATGGAAAGTCGTCCATACCTTTGGCCTTTCTGTGCATAATGTTTGGCTTTAGCCGTCAGCCCAGGGTTGTGTTACTTACGTCATTACCAAAAATTCAAACTGATATCTGTACACACTGACATAGTTAAAATGCTTAATTCCTAACCGATAGTTGAATATGACTTTATTAGCCAACCTAAAGGAGTTCCACCTGAAATTTGTAAATATGTCACGTGTAAAGGAATAGTTTAGTAGAGGAATAGAATCCCTTATCACACCTAAAATACTTTATACTTTTAAAAAAAAATTTATTATATAGAAGTAACAATAGTTACATTCTGTGTTCTTGCCTTATACAGTATGAACTGTACAGTAAAAGGACACAGTCTTTATGTTATGAAATTCTGCAGAAGAAGCCATAATTTCATTATTTAACTGTCATTTTGTTAGATTTTAGTGACTTTTGAAATAATTTTTGAAATAATTCTAACTTACATAAAACATGTTAGGTAGAACGATGAAGCATGTGGAGTGTGTCATGTCTCACACAAGCAGCAGGTGGCACTAATGAGACCTCTTGAAATTTCTTAGGATTACTGAATGAAGAGGGAAATGGCTGTTTAATCAAGCTAGTATCAGTTGTCTTGTTTTGGGGTGGATTCGACTATGGAAAAATCTGTAATTTCAACGCAACACGTTGTCCTCTAAGAAACTTTTTCTTTAGAAAAATTGTCATTAATTGAATATAACATTGAAAACAACTTATAACAGCACATGTCCTTTTCTTTCCTTTATTACTTTGAACATAATATAATAATTATGTGTTTGCACATTTACTGCTCACATTGTACGCAGGCAGTGCTCTTGGTCTTGGAACATTTTTTGTTGAAAGATCTATAATGTTTTTTTCTCCTTGTACTAATACCAGAATCTAACTATATATGGCTCCCTGTTCTTGAATATCTTTCACATTAGCCCCAGCAGCTGATAATCTTAGAAGGCGCTCCATTTACTCAGTGTGAGGTTGCACCAAAGCTTTTCCCAGCTGCTCCAGGAATATACACCTTAATTTTCCCACTACTTCTGTCTATGTCTATTTCAGTATTTAAAGCAAAGGCATTATCAGCAATCACATCAATAAGACTGTAGAAGAGGTGAATCAGCAGTCTTGTTCTGGTGGTCGTGATCTTATTCAGGTTGTCCTGATTTTTTCCAGTGCTCCTCCAGCGGGTTTCCCAATGTAGACCTGCATCTTCCATGTATCACTCAACCAAACGTCACTAGACACCCATAATTTTATTCTATACCTTGTTGGATTATTTGGTGTACCTTTTCTGAAAGGGAAGAACCCGTTAAATGGACCCAGCCACTTATCTACAGTAGTATTGGGCCCCGGATTGTAAAGGATAGGTAAGTACTGAATCCACTTTTCACAGACGCCTTGCATTGCAGCCAGTTTGTCAGGTTCACATTGTCCAGTTCTTCTTTCTGTTTCATCAGAATGTATCACTCTGCAGAACAGATGGACTGACTCCAGTAACATTGTTGCTAGAAATATTTCCCTGTCAATGTCAACCACTCCACAGGCCAGCTGTTGCTTCCCCACTTGATTTATAGACCCCAGGCAAAATTAACAACCCAAGGTAAGCATTGAATGGATCACATCAGTCTTCTCTATAAACATGCCTACCGTCGACATTAGTCATGATGGATAAACCTTCAGGATGAGCAAGTCAAATGAAGATCTGATATGTTGGATATGGGTAAAACGATATTTTGAGGGTCGCTGTTAATAGTTTTTTTTTTGTTTATTTGCTGCGCAGAATCTTCAGTGAGTTGAATTTGGGGAGAAAGATCACGATTTAAATGAATGAATGAATAAATAAATAAATATTCACCTTCATCTGAGAAACGCATGCAGTAATGAAACCTGTAGTGTGAGGTGTAGAGCTGGGTGGGGTTTGGTGCCATTGGCCTTAGATGAACTGAACTGTCAGTGCTGTCACTCTAGCGTCACACCCCCTTGTGGAATTGGAGTGCTGATGTTTCAGGGACTCCCCACGTCTGTGTTGCCACCTGCCTCTCCCTCCTGCTTATGCTGCCATAGCCATATCTGCTGGACCTTACATATTGCACTCACCTAACTGTTTGTGTTGCCTCTAGTCTCCCCTAATTTGGCTAATTGCACATTTTATTTCCCCTTCTCCTCCTGGGGTGTGCTGCCTGGAGACCGCAAAATATCGAGATACTCTGTCTGCCCTGGTGCCTGCGTCATTTCCACTACTTGTGGTGTCTTTCCAGCCTGCTCGCCCTTCTGCATGTGACGTCCTTCCTATATGTCCTGCTGCTGTACCGCTGTTTGTTCTGCCATCTGAAGCAGCACCAGAACCTGCATGCCATCACGTGCCTGTCCCCCACTTTGAGACTGAAATGTTAAAATTGGGACAGTGTGTATTGGGACTTCACCATCTTGCTTATTTGACTTTGACTTCCGCTGCTGCCCCCTGGAGGATGGGCTCCCCCTTTGGGTCTGGTGCCTCCCTAGGTTTCTTCCTTCTACGGAGTTTTTCCTTGCCACTGTCACCTCTGGCTTGCTCACTGGGGGCTTTGGGCAGGGATAATGTAAAGTGCTTTAAGACAATGTAATGTTGTGAAAATGTGCTATACAAATAAAATTGAATTGAATTAAACTGAACTGAATTGAATTGAATAATCAGGATCTGCCTCCACATTGCTGTCACAGAGCAGTAACAGTACCACACAGGCAGTGTAATATTAACTCCACCTTTTGAATTTGGTAGAATAACAGCATTCAACCAAAAATGGCTGGGACTGTGCACATGAACCACTTTATCTGTTTGCTCTTCCTTTTGATGTCTGGAAATGTGAAATGATATGGGTTTGTACCACCAGGATGACATCGACAGAAAAAAAAGAAGTAAAGGAAAAGTGTGAAAACGATATATGAACTACATCACAGTGTTTGTTTTATGTGAACACATTTAACATATCATAATGGGAGAAGACGTGTATCAATGTGTGCACATGGTATAAAAGCTGAAAAAAATCCTTGGCACCATTATTGACACCCTTTAGAACAACTTAAGCCAGTTTCTCAAAAGAAACTAGATTAGTCATTTACAGTGCAATTTGAGTCTCATTTGATAGATTTCTGGTTCTCATATGATATGAATTAGCTGAATATAAATGTTAATGTCGAACACTAAACATTCTGATTTAATGTTTGCTGACAAAAGACCCGCCTGAAACCATGAGAAAAACTGTAATTACCAAACATAAAAATATGAAAAGGCAACATCATGTCAAACATCTAAAAAGCTTAACGCTAAATGGGAACAGTGTGCAGTGATATTTTGTGCCATACCATACCCGGCACACTAAATTGAAAAGGGATTTATGGGTAAAGACCAAGGAGGGACACACAGGAAGATAAACACAGAAAGGCACGTCTGATCTTTATCCAAACCAAAAATATTGTTTTTTATTTTTTTAAAAGGAGAAGGGAAGTAGTGCTCAACCTACAGTTAAATATAATGAAAATTCCTAAATGTTTTGGGGTCGCTCCTTTGTTGCCTCTGGAGGCCTTGGACTCATTACGGGTATTTCAGAGTGAAATGTGCTACCCAGCTAGATATGAATCAAAGATCATGATTCCTTCAGCAGGACAATGACCCAAAACATACAACTGAAAGCACAGAAGGATGGTTAAACAGGAAAAGCTGCTCTGCCTTAAACTGTCCAGCAATGATTCTCTGCTCTCAATTTAATTTAGAACAGGGAATCCATTCTAACTGAAAAATAGGATAAACATCCGGCTGAGAGGTGGGATACATTTATGACCGTGTGAAACATTTGGCAGCTTACGGAAGGTTGCGCCCCCAAATACTAAAGGAAACGGCTGAAAATGTTCCAGCAGAGCTCAGTGAAAATAAAACAGAACAATATAGAAAATTAAATTGCAACAATAACTAAATAACTGGCAGATAATCCATGCCGATCCGATGTAAGGCGAGCACTCACACACACACACACACATACACACCCTGTGGATATTTTTCCAAGCACGAAATTACATATTTTTGGAAACCAGAGTACCCAGGAAAAAAGACAGGTAACATGTGAACATGTAAAATCTGTAACATGCTTGCGTAATAAATCTATTCACTTCTTCTCAAGCTTTTATTCCGCACAGGGTGGCGTGAGGGCCTGGACCCTATCCCAGGCGGCACAGGGCACACACCCTGTATGAAACGTCCATCCATTCATCCGTCCGTCCATCGCAGGGAATAAACACACACACATATTCATACACCAGAACATTTACAGATGTCAGTCAGCCTAACTGCAAGTATCTCTATTGCAGGAGGAAGGTGAGACACCCAGAGGAATCGTGTGATGTGGAGAAAACACGCAAACTCAACACACACACAGGCGAGGTGGGGTTCGCAGCCCTGGAAGTGTGAGGCAACAGTACTACCCAGGTTTAGTTACACTGTAGTAAAGAAATGTTTAATCAAATAATTATTATTTTTTTACTTAATGTTTAACACTACATGGTGACTAATAGCCTTTTAAAGCGGAATGTAAATAATAAAACATTCTGTCAGATAGACACTGAATTTGGGTTTAGTGTATCTAGGATTAATTTTGACTAGCTGAAGTGTGTTAGTAGTGAGTATGTTACTACTGTGCCATGACATAAAATTATCGCAATGCAATTTATCACAATTTATTTACGTTTATGGGCAAGCCACTAGCTACAACTTGGGCACAAATATACCTGCAAATAAAAATGAATAAGCAGGCATTGCTCAGAACTAATCAGATAATGTAAAGAAGAATCAACCGGGGTAATTTTTATGAGGGAGTTTTCACTCTCAGTTCTATTATATATTGTCATCTCTCTATAAATATTAAAATGATCAATCAGCTAAATCTTCCAGTAAAATTGGAATAATGCATTAATGTGGGGAAACAACCCCAGTATCTTAACAGCATACATCCTCACAACTACAGAATATACTTGAAGATTTTCTGTCTTGGCTAAATGCCAAAAGTGGGCACACAGTCAGTTCTGAGGAACAAAAGCATGTTTTTAATAAGATCATTTTCTGTCATTTAAAAAAAAATAGTAGTAAAACCATTTCTATCTGAAATATTTCCATATGCGTAAGGGGTGAACTGAGGTAAACCGAAGGGAGCAGAGATCCATCACAGACAACCAGTCCCTCGGTGCTATACACAGACAGCCCATAGCTAACAACTATAATTCCATTTTAACTGCGACACAGTGGCTGAATGGCAGCCGGCTCCTACCTGCTGTGAATGCTAATCAGCCGAGGAGTCTCCCACTCTCTCCTCGCTCGTGCTCTGTAGCCTTTCAGCAAGAGTTCTTTCCTTTATATCTATAGATCCTTTCAACAGCAACCTTTCCTTCTCTACCCAGAAAATTGCTGCTTCGGTCCCCTTTGTTTTCTATGAAAAATAATAATGTGTAACTGTAATGTACTTATTATTTTTTTTTTCCAAAAAGAGGCAAAAAATGACTTGGAGGGCGTCTCAGCTTCCTCTTATTGATTCTGTATTCTCTCACTTTTATTACTCTT
>JAODJW010000036.1:6984587-7007320 GCA_026777045.1 Hyperopisus bebe | reverse complement strand
TCCCCTCCCCCCCCCCCCTCTCCCTCCCTCTCTCCCTCCCTCTCTCGCTCTCTCTCTCTCTCCCTCTGCTATGTGGCACTTTGGAGTGTGTGCCGTCAATGTCCCCAGAGGTAGTGGGTCAGTCTGCCTGCTTGAAACCAGACACAATGCTCCATATTCTGTTTTCCTCGCCCTGACACTGGAATACAGCCAAAAAAAAAAATAATAATAATAAAAATAAAAACTAGGTTTTCACTTTGTCCATCAGTCTGTGCTACTAAGCTGCTTAAGCAAATCAGCTTTAATCAGCTAATCAAAACAGAACAAATAGTTGATTGTAGTAAATGAATTGGTTAATTTTGCATGTCAGGAAAGATTCGAGGGGTTGGGGGTGGTATTTAGAAAATAATGGATGGAGTGGGAGTGGTAGGTAACTTATACTATCACAGTATGATGCAAATATTACAGATCGTGCGATGCGTCCCTTCAGATCTACCACTGCCTCACACACGCATGAACACAATTTTCTGCATGAATCGTCACCGATGACAATTTAGATCCGAAATTGTTCACAGGTAACACACATTTTTAAAATACACTTTACTTTTCCATTTCACTTATTTCACAAATATAATTATATTGTTGCCTTTCCTCGTCCTGTTATTACATGTTTTTTTGGACTTTAGGAGGAAAATGAAGAGTCCAGAGAAAATCTGCACAACATAGGTAGAATGGACAACCGCCACAGGCCATGGGCGGTATGTGGCCACTGTGAAACCATGATTATAAATGTTAATGCCACATTTGAAATTCCGTTGTACATTATATATGGTTGTGGGTGTTTTTTATTTGGCAACAGTCACTGATATTTATGAACTCCTTTTACAACCGAATATTTGAACTCTATAGTATATTTCATAATTACGATGCTGCAAAATTTATTTTGCAGTAGTAATATTTAACAATAGTTTTAAGCAATTTGAAGAATATTAAAGTCATCCATAATATTGCTTGCTGCGGTAATGTTCAGTAGCCACCACAAGGTGTCCTCAGAGTTTTTTTTAGTTCCTTTCAGTTGTAAATATACCTTACACAACAAGTATGTTAATCCTCCACACTTGCCAAAAATATGATCTAAATAGAACACATTTCCCTACAATAAAACTTTCATACATCATATTTATGAAAATAACTGATTTGTGGACATGCAGTCATATCCAGTCCAAATCACCAGGCTTCTGCCGCAAGCAAGGTCCCATGGCCACACCCACTTCTAGTTGACTGTATTGTATAATCACCCACACTTACAATCAGCACATTGTAGCTCATTCTGATCAATGTTTCCTTGCTCTCTTTTGGTGGGTGGGGCTCCTGATGGGGCTTTCTGGTTTTTCTTGATCTGCCTTAGATCTCATGCTTCTCGGATTTTGTTTGGGTTCGGTGATTTGGATTCATTTTATTGATTTAGATTTTGGTTCATTCTCTGGTTTCTGGCTTTGCTCAGTGTCTTGGATCCTATTTGCTAATCACCCAACCTGCTTTAGATCTATGCCCTAATCTTTGTTGATACCCGCTGTAACTCGAAGCTTGAGTCCTTCTTAGCTGCCTCAGCTACGTAATTCACAGTCAGTGGCCCAAATCCTGCCAGCCCCGATTGCTTGGGGACTTGGCAGGCAAAGAGGACTTGCGGGCAGGAAACCTGGCCATGTGGATGTGCAGAATTTAGGCTCTGCCTTTTCACCTGAGACAGTTTACTGTGTTGAGAGATATATTAAATAATTTCTATTGTTTAACTCCATCCTGTTGTTGTTATAGAAGACCAAGCTAAAGAAATATACTCAGACAGGTTTAGACTTGTATTTAGTATGTCTAAGCTAGGTCTGGTGCTTATTTCCCAGCATGACCTATCACACTAGATCTCTGAATTGTGGCAACTTAGTGATAAGTACTGCTTATTGTTTGACTGCACCTAATTAACTGTGATGGGGTTCTGGATAAGTGTCATTGATGCTTAGTGCAGACGTGCTAGCATCTGATAACCTTTCCAGAATTTTGCCTCTGGTATAAATTTATCATGTCCTTACTAACAGGATGAACTTTGGCCCGGGAAACTGCCTCTTGGAATGACATAGAGTGGAGATATATGATATCCATGGTTTTTCTCATCTTTTGAGCTTGAAGTTTGATTATCCTGTGTCAGGAAAGCTTTTGGGTTATGCTTGTTCTATAGAACTCTGCATTGTTGCTTCCAACAGTGGCTGGAATGAGCAAGAGTTGATTGCTGCCTATCTATTATCAAAGGCTATCAGATGAACCCAAAAAAAGCATTAGCCTGCTGAAATTTAGAACTTAATCTGGATGCTTTAATTGAGCTGTTGGTCAGGTAGATAACCCACTACAGGAAAGTAGACAGAAAATCCAATTCAGTTCTTGCAGGATATGTGTTCAGCCAATGTTTCCTCTGTTCCTTCTAATTCAGGCCTCCCCTCAGTTGAAACAATTTGAATTTCTGATTTAGAGCAACAGCATCACTCGAGACTTCCATTTTTTTTTCTTCTGGAAATGAGGCAAATGTCAAACGCACCATAAATGTTCTCTGAAGTACGATTCTCCTTGTCTATGGCTATCAACCTCTGTAGAAGAGCAGCATTAACTGGATCGACGTTCCGTGTTCGTTTCCTCTTCCTTGATTGTCCTGTGGGTGAGCTCATTGTCAATTGTCTGTCAGACTCCACAGACAGGCTTGATGTACTGTCCTTAGAGGTGGAAGGAGAAGCCGGCTACAATTTGCTGGGTGTCTGCTATCTAGGAACCTCCAGTGTCTGTAACCACAAGAATATAAAATTCAATTAGAATATAATTCAGATCAATCTAATATCTGAAAAGCAAAATGATGGCTGACGACTGAAGGGAAAAACTGGCCACAATATATATGTATCTATATATTGAAGTGCTAGTCAAACTAGGCAGATTAAAACTATCATAATTAAGCTAAATGAAAACCAAACCTCAAAACCAAAAATCAACATGATCAGATTGATTAGTTTGTGCAATGCTTTCAGAATCATGGAGACAATTTACATTATGTATTGAAGAGGGATGATGTGGTCAATGTTTTCCACAAACACTGCACTGCTGATGTTGTCCCATGACAAAAGTTGATCATACTGCACCTAAGATTTTTGGTGGTACGTCTCGTCTACGCGTAGTGTTAATTTCTCACATAGGTGTACAAATGACATGTGGAATCAGTGCAGAAAATGCACTGTGGCCATGATGCGGACACGTTGTGAGCGTTGAATATAATCAGCCCCTAGGGAGTCCCTAGGCTCCTATCATAGATGAGGCTGACCCTCATGAACTGGCAAGGTTAAGGGGAGTACTCCTGGAATTCTGAAAGACACATCCTCCACTCAGACTTCATACAAGTCCAACAGAACCACATTGACTGTTCTGCAACTGCCTTATCACATTTGAAAGCCTAGCCAATTCCCATAGATGAACCCATATCAACAGACCCAGTTCTAAACTCCATTTCCAAGATCTGGCAGGCCAGTTGTAGGATTCACACTGAAAGCCATCTCGGCCATTGCAAATATGATGTCCATGGCTCTCTAGAAGGTGGCAGGTGCTCTGCGGAACCCGAAAGGGAGGATGTGGTACTGCCAATGACTGTTAGGCATGCCTTTTGTGAGGTCTAGGATGGGTATGAAACAGGTCTTACCTAGACACTCCACCAGTTCATCCACAAGCCATAAGGTAGCTATCGAAATAGGCGAATTCACCATCTAGCTTGGGGACCATCATGATAGGATTGAACCATGGGCTTTAGGACTCCTCAATTACCCGTAGCTGCCATATCTTCTCAACCTCCTTCACTGCCTATTGGAAGTGGCCTTGGGGATTCTGTAGGGTCTTCGCCAGAAAATGACGCCAGGAGTGTTTTGATGTAGGGTTGGATAAGGTGGGTGTTATGTGGGAGGCTGGAGAACATGTTCTAGTAGCCATCAACAGTCTTGCTCAATTTCTACCTCTGGGTTGGGTGGAGATCCTCTCCTTTTTGAACAGAGAGCAGGCTGCCATTATTTCAGCAGGATAATGTAGGATACATGGGTTGTCGGACCCGACAGTCCAGTGAGCCCACTCTATACAACCATGTTGTTAATGTCCTTGCCACATACTTGCAGGAATCTTTCAGAGGAAGACAAGAACTTCCTCCAAGGATGAAGAACTGCATATAGGCCTACCGTTGGACCTATTCACCTCTCCTCATGTGCTCCCTAATGATCAGCATAATCGTTCAGTGCTTCACCTCCAAAACCTGTTTCCATGCATGTATTCATTTACTAATTCATGGTCAAAGAAATATACTTATGTACTTTCATCTGGTACTTGCATGTGAAGGAAATGTACAGAGTCAATGATGTTGAAAAATCTGGAAATGATTTTCAAATTTATGTAGAGGAGATTGAGCTAGACAATGGCGGTGAAAGAAATAGCAAAGAAGAGGATGAGACTGATATAAGGTTTTCCTCAGAGTAGCAGCAAAGGCATCAGTACTGGACCTTGTAGTCATGTCCCTGCCAGAAAGGAAACACTAAAGCTGTTATCTTAATAAATCTGCCAGAATATTTGCTACATAGTAAATTTCAACAATTGTCAGTTCATCTCAGGCCTCAAATTAAATGGCGAGGAATCATCAGTGATTGCCAATGCACAAAAATGGACTGTTTGGGTTCCTGATTGTGACGCATACTAAATCCCTTGGGACTCTCACCATATTGTGAAGTGTCTCTTGTGTCTCTTCCTTAAATCACTGTCTGGGCTTTTGGATTCTCTGCTTTATGACCCTTAGCTTGATCATGCATTATGCAGTTCTGGATTTTCCCCATTTCTCTGCACTCAACTGATTTTCTGGAATCAAAATCTGCAGCTGGGTCCTAACTTGCAAGACCTTTGTCTCTGTGGCAACAAATGTTTTTAAAACAAGCACCACCTTTCACATTTCATGGTGGGTGAATCAGCATTCAGTCTCAGCTCACATTAAGGTAGCATTTTGCCCAAAAGCTTTGTCGCAGTGTTTTTATAACTGCCATAAATCGGCCAGCTGAGTAGAAGTGTGAGTAGTGAAATAATACAGTTGTAATTGTCACGATAAAATGAAATTAAACTTATGTGTGCAAATATAGTACTCTATAACATCATTAAAATTATTCCGTAGATCCAAATATCCATCCATCCATCTTCCACAGCTGCTCATCCAGTAATGGATTGCAGGGTGTTGTAGGCTTCGGCTATATATAATGCCCGTGGGTGAATGTGGAACTCAAATTTTGCAGAATCATCCCCCTGATGTGTTTCTGTTGGATAGAATGGCATATGTCTTCGTTTGTGGATACTGTCATTTCTGTCCCGTTTGTTGAAAATGTACAACTGATAATATATGATTTCAATTTGAACATCATTTACCAGACCAGCAGCTGTTGTTCTAGTCAAGGGCATAAATAAAGGGGGGATGGTGGGTTGTAACCCCCCCCCCAACCTCCAATAATCAAAACCAGCCAATGCAATCCCCTGGACCCCCTTAAATTGTTGAAGACCCCCCCTGATGCCCAACCCAAAGTTATGTCCTTGGTTCTACTAATGATGTTTCTCTAACACTGTCATATTTTTGTGGGAGCCAGTAATTAGGTAAATTTGTTTAGGTATAATTTTCATATCAAATTTTATAATTAAACATCTTAAATGCAATATAATGGAGACATTTAGTTGTCAGGTGCTATCTAATCCCTTTTAGAAACAT
Organism: Hyperopisus bebe; assembly: GCA_026777045.1. NCBI lineage: Eukaryota > Metazoa > Chordata > Actinopteri > Osteoglossiformes > Mormyridae > Hyperopisus > Hyperopisus bebe. Next base: position 7,001,538 of record JAODJW010000036.1, on the reverse strand, counting down.
GACTCTTTTCCCTTTAAATGCCACCATGTGGAAAAATACAAGAATTTCTTCCTTGAATTAAAATGACTGTCAGTTTTTCACCAAGCCCCATTTCATAGACTGAATCATCATTACACTTCTAGTATCCTTCTAGACAATTCATTATATTGTGGTTAAGAATGTGTTTTTTATTACAGAAACAATAAGATAAGAATCCATTCTGCATTAGGCAATCAGTAGGCAAAACCTATTAAGCAGTGGCTGTTCCTCACATAAAAATTCTCACCCACTTTCCACAGGTCCTGACAGTTTCTATGGTTACGGCATTTCTTTAGAGTCACAGTGCACAAAACGGTTGCCATGGTACCTGCCAACCAACAGCATCAAGTAGGCTGATCACAGTAATAGTGAAGGTACAGGCATCAGCATTGTATTTTACATAGAGCCTGATTATTATTGCTTGCTCTTCATAAATAAATTTTAGTAGTTAAATGTTCTGTTTAAATTACTGTTCCAAAATTCTTGACATGTAATCATTGAGATCTTAGTAATATGCTCATTGCAAGTGAGAATTTCAACGTTCTGTATGATAACAAAATCATAACATGCTTCAGTAGAAATCCTTCTGGGATTTATATGGTATATCTGAGTAATCTTGGTTATGCACATCTAATAATGAATATTTATTTATATGAATATATTTGATAGTAAATAAGAAGAAGAATTATTGGTTTTTCATGTGCGTCTGACATGTTTTATTTGGTGGTGTCTTTAACAGAATAGGAATGGAGAATTATTGTCCACCAACGGCTACTTTTACAGCTTTGCCTGTGTTACGCATTACTCCAAGTATATATCACTGCAGCTGGTAGCTGAGAACTGAGTGTCGAGTGGGAGGGACAATGTTGAGTAGGACAGTAGGAGGGGTATATAACCAGGGTTAGGGTTGGGGTATCCTACTTGACATTGCCCCTCCTACTCGACATTGCCCCTCCTATTTGACATTGCCCCTCATATTCGACATTACCCCTCATATTCGACATTGCCCCTCCTACTCGACATTGCCCCTCCTATTCGACATTGCCCCTCATACTCGACATTACCCCTCATATTCGACATGGCCCCTCCTACTCGACATTGCCCCTCATATTCGACATTGCCCCTCATACTCGACATGGCCCCTCCTACTCGACATTGCCCCTCATATTCGACATTACCCCTCATACTCGACATTCCCCCCGCACTCAACATTCCTGGCTGCAGCAATCTGCCTCTCCATTACTCACCTTCTAGTAAGTTTCTAGTGGTTCCTATGGATTTTGTCATGTTCAGCTTCTTTACCTCACTGCTATTGACAGAAGCAAATCAATTTAGTCTCATTTTCAAATAAAAACAAATATTAAACTATAATGGTGGTTTGCTTAGGCAAAGGTAAAAAAAAACTACCAACATCCCATACCTGATCAGCATGCATCATATGAGCCTTGGCTATATTTGCACATATTTATATGTATTACAGTAAATCATTAAAGAGTGATTAATTATACAGACCTTTATGCCTGGGTGGCATCTGTAAATCATCTGGCAATTCGAAGTCATGTAACTGAAAAAGAATGTGGAACCTATAGATTAAAAATTGCAGGAATGTGATATGTATGAGGTTCATCCCAAAGATACCTACAGAAGTGGCTGACCTGAAGAAAATGACAGCATATGTTAAATTGAAATAGAAAATTAACAAAATTAATATTAATGCCACTCTAAATGACCAACAGAGAGCATCATAGACAATCAACAACAAAGCTAGTTGTAGTAATAAGCAATAAGGGTGATCAGCTGTTTGACAAAACTGGTTTTACACACTAGATTGGAACATACATGTTTGTATTCCAAAAAACAGGTCCTCTGCATGAATATTTTTTGAACAACAACCAGCATTTTGTGAATAGAGCTGGTCCACCTGTGCTGGGATCTGATTCCGCCAAGCTCAAAGTAGATGGTTCCAAATTAGGTTTAGACTGAGTAGTTAGCATTTCTGGGGCTCAGTCTTGTGTTTGCCTTCACCTTCTGTATTTGGGCACTCAGTTCTGTTAGGATCCTTGTTTCAGGGGTTTATGGGCCTGGATTAAATCCAGTTTTAATTTCACCTTAGGTTTTTTGTCTGGTTGCCAGCTTCTTATTTTCAGTTTTGCAGTTCTGCTTGATGGAATTCTGTTTTTGGTTTCATGGTTTTGATTGGCCGATATAGGGCCTGTAGTCACATGGTTTTTGTTATCTAGTGCATTGTTTCCTAGTTTGAGGTCTTGGGTAGCTGTAGTTCAGCTCAGGGTATCCTGTCTTATGATCTTATGACTGAAGTCAATAAAACGTATTTCAACTGAGAACTTCAAGACCCATGTCATGAAAAGAGCTAAAATAAATAGAAAAGAATATAAAAGAAATATATCCCATTGCATTGATGTTTGTAGGTTTCAAAAATGAGAGGAGGTGTTGTATATTATTTACAAATCCAGAGTAGCGAGGTACATAGAGGAAGGGACACCGTGAAGTGGGTGGGGGGAGTTAGGATGATTCCAAGGGCCCCAGAGTGACAGGGGTCCAAAATCTCTAGCAGCACCCCTGCGTGTAAGAATAATATGTCCATGTATTTAATTTCTAGTAAGAGCTTCCAAACTTCTCTTATTCACATTGTGTATCAGGCTAGTTGCCCCCACAGCAAATGCAAAACTCATCTGTGCCGATCACATTCCTGTACACAGTTCTGTTACAATAAATGTTATGCTTGTTGAATATACCATTTAAGACCACCACATTGTTGGTAAAGGAAACCTCAAACGTGACAATCAACTTCCATGTATTATATGCTTTACATTTTTCTATTGCTTCTGTGGTTGCAAAATCAATGAATGTGTAAGACAAATCTTATCTATGAAATAAACTAATGGTCAGATGACCTTAAGCATGACAAGGATGGAGTAACAGATCTGTGAGCACCCTATTTGGAGATGCCATCATTACAGCGCACGGGGAGGAGAGGACATTGGTCTGTTGTTGTTGCTAGGAAACATATGAAGGAGAAGGGTGATGTTGGAGCTGTAGCTGCTGAAGAGCAAGGAGATACCAAGGAATGGATTCATACATCTGACGTTATTTGATGATAAAAACCAGAAGAGTTTCAGTGATACTTCATATCTGAACCTCTATATGTCATCCAACATAAAGACTGCAAATCCTTGACTGTAACACTGCCCAGTCTTTAATACATACTGAATTTCTGCCGCCTAATCTCCTGCTTTCGGCTCCATGGCACAGTTACCATAAGCATCTGGAGTAATATATCTCAAAAATTATGTTAAATATTTCTTTATATGAACATGATTTGGGATTACTATTTTATTTGTACCTCTCAGCAACATGTACAGTACCTTATATGATCCATCCATCCATCCATTAATTTTCCATAACCATTTGTCCTAGTCAGGGTTGTGGGGGGTTCGGATCCTGTCCTGGAGGCTACAGGCACAAGGCAGGGAACAACCCATGATGAGGCGCCAACCCGTCACAGGGCACATTCACCAGTCAAACCAACAGGCAATTTGGTAACTCCAAATCACCTTGTTTCTGGACTATGGGGGAAAACCAGATTACCTGGAGGACACGGGGAGAACATGCAAACTCCACACACAGCGCCATGGCACTATATCCATTACAAACCAACCAAACTCATGCATAGAATTGGTTGGTCAATATTTAAATTAATATAATGATTATGATGTAATGTTTACAAAAGCAAAATTAGGCATATTATCTTCAAGTCACATTTGTTTATTTTATATGGTGTAATGCAACGTTCTGCCAGGAATCGGCCACAGACCAGCAGGTGGAGATCAGCACCATGCAAATGAAAGGTAATCATAGTTTTCTCATGGTCATGGTCTCATGGATAGAGCGTGGCTGGTGGCCACTTATTGCCCCAACCAGGCAGGACTCCTTCCCTGGTGCAGATTAAAGCCTGCGCTGGGGAGAAGGTCAAGGCAGAAGAAGTCGCTTATATCCTACCTGCCCTCAAACCTTGACAACTGGAAGGATAATTGCCTCAAGGGTTCTGCTGCCTCCTGACCAGCTCATATGTGCTGGTACTCAATTCGCTTAAATTTTTTATTAAACTGTCGCCTGGGGTAATACCTAGTATTGGAAATCTCTGGTTCTGTGTCCAGATGGAGAAAATGAATTAAGTGGTTTTGAGCAAAGCTAATGTCATATCCTACCCTCCATGTCTGCCTGATCCTCCTGTTTCCTACCTGGTGTGGCCCTAACAAGCAAAAAAACCATACTTAAATTACTGTGAATGATAAAGTTATCTGACAGAAGCTACTCTGCAGGTTGTATGCCACCCTTGCATACTTCTTGATTCCAAAATTGGAACCTGAAAACAGCTTGGGAGTGTTTCAGGAGAAATCTGAACAAAGTGCTGTGGCTAAGAGTAGTGATGGCCAAATGAAGCTTCATGAACCATTTTCTGTATTTTTAACCCCACTAGATGGCATTCTTGGTTTGCTTTGGGGGCATGTATTAAGCCCTTTTTTGAATAGAGAGCACCATCTAGCGGTGTCAGAAAATACAGCGATTGGTTCATGAAGCTTCATTTGGTCATCCCCAGCTAAGAGTGTCCATCTTGGACAAGGGTCACAGGAAGAGGCTTTGAAGACTCACCTGCACCATCGTCAAACAACCCTCTATCTTTGCCCAGATACTCCAAAACCCCTGTATATGGTGACTGTCCCTAGCAATCCGTTCATCTCATAATGTCATAGAAAACATGTTGCCTGAGGAGAGTATTTTCGACCTACCTAAACTCAGTTCAGCCATTAGACTTTCAGCTGTCCATTTGGTGGAAAACCATTTTGTCACTTGCCCTTAAGGAGTATCCTTTTTCTCCAAAACTCTCCCCTTCTCTGGTTTCTTGTTGTCTCCTAATCCTGACATTTGATTTATCATTCCTCTCCTAGTTTATAACATTGATCTCTTCAAGCCTGTGGCAGGCAGTTAGATGGTGCTATGGAATACAGCATGGGCATCACCGCCATTAAATCTGATGGGAACGTGTCCCCCTCACATTTCATAATTATTTGTTTGGACCCCCCCACATTTAACATAAAATATTAGTTCACCCAGCGTTGTTTCTATTGCTTTGCAAAAGAATCCATTCCACTTCATCGATATGAGAATACACATACGGCATCTAATTCATTAAAAAAGTTCTGGGGGAGGGTCCCCAGACCCCCCACCAGTGTGTCCTCCCCACATTCAAAATGCTTCTGACACCCCTGGAATACAGCCATTGTCAATGAAGACATAACTCGAATATCCCCAAACTACAAATCCTGTTCTGGTCATCCCTGGAGCCAAGCTTTTAGGCTACTACCAGCACTGGCCTACATCCAACAGGTTGCTAGTATGATATCTGACATTTCACACAGAGATAAAAAGGCCGTTGTATCCTGATCACAAGCCATCTTAGGCAAGTTCAGTTTTGAGATTAGGTGAATATCTGTACATCCATTGACTTCTCAAGCCAATCGTCTTTGTGAATTTGTCTAAAAGGGGGCGTCCAAATACAATCCAGAATCATTCAATTAAGGCAACAATATGTGGGATCTACTGCATATATCATTTGGTTTAGTTTTTATTACCAACGGATGCAACAGTTAAGGGGTTGGGGTTGTTTCCACGCACTTATTTAAATGGGAAAGAATTTCTGATGTTTTGCATTAGTAGAAAGGCAAAGAGACCATACTGTATAATTGGGGGGTTTACTTCTAGGAGGGGGCTTCACCCTGTATTTGGCCCAAACACCTCATGCAGACACTACTGTCCAGAAAACACCCAGTATTTAGTTTCGGAAACAAATAATAGCAACCATTTTACATCAACTTCCTATGAGAATTATCTAAGAATGGTGTTTTAAAAGTATGTGTAGCTCCGAATCAAAGAGTTTATTGAAATAAGTCAAGCGATGTTGGGATGGGGAAATTAGGGGAGAAAAAAAAAAGTATTGTGGATGCTATGATGAATTTAAAAGCCGGGAAAGATAACTTTATTAAAAGTACGTTTCCATCACAATAGTGAGATTTCAACAAAAATAAGTGTAAAAATGGGTTTGGAATAAGCTTGTTAGACATTTACTATTTGTCTCATAAACCGTACAAAAGGTCTGATAAATAAATGAAGATGTTGTGTAATGGAGTCCGGTCCTTACATTTATTCCAACTGTTTGAAATTTTAAGAAATATTAAATATAAATATTACTACAAAATATAAATGTTGTGTATATTTATTTGATTTTAGCATGGTATTCTTATACAATATTTTACATACATATTAATAGCTATTTCTGACTTCTGCAATAAAAACCATATATTGGCTATGTAAATGATTATCAATCACAAATTTAGTTCACTCTGCTAAAACAATAATTTTAAGGAAAAAATATTCCAGGCTAAAATATATTCCAGTACAGTGGGAAAGAATGACTTGGATGGTGCAATCCCTGTTATGTGGGCATGTTTTTTTTTTTCTCACTGAGGAGGGGGTGGGGGCTTCTGTTGTGCCTGACTATCATGGTACAGGCAGTAAAAATCCAGAGGGAGACCAGCACAGAGAGATGACTTCCTGGCCACACCCAGTTTTGCTTCTAAGAATCTGTATGTATCTCTCTATGTAAGTGCAAGGATGCTGATTTAATGAGCACTATATTGAGTCAATTTACATTTGTTCTTGACAATGAAGTACTTTACCCCGTCCTTTGGGTATTTGCTCTATTTACTGATTTATTAATGTCTTGAAGGTCTGCTATTAAAGTAATAAAAAGTGACACCATTATTTATAAGTGTGTGCGTTGTGAGTCTGTGTGTAGTTTTGATTCTTTTTTTCACTGTGAGCAGGTGCTGATGCATGTGAATTATAAGAAAATAATCAAGGAATTGTTTTTCCTTTAAGAATTCGTTCAGTTGGGCCAACACCCAGCGATGAAGAAAAGGGAAGCCTACAAAATTGGTATTCTCTGTGGCCAGATTGGAGGTATTCAATCATTCATAAGGGGAACAAGGCAGGGTGGGGTTATGGCTGCTGCTTGTGGAAGCTACTGTGAGGACTGAGGAGATGGAGGAGGGGGGAGGTGGGTGGGTTTATTTCAGCCAGAAGGAGGGGTAGCGGGTGTAGGGAGGGGGAGGAGGTTTGAGGGTGGACTTGCAGTCATTGTAAGCCAGTAAGTCACGGTGAGGTGCGGCCAGGCGGATTTTGTGAGCGTGTGTGCAAATTGTGATGAGTAAAAGCATTAGGCATCTCAGCTGCTGATACAGCCAGTGTGTGTGTGTGTGTGTGTGAGCGTGCGATTGAGGAAGGGAAAGAGAGAGCGGGAGAGGAAGAATTAAAAAGAAAAAGAGGAACGAAGAAAAGAGGAAAAAAGAAAGAGGATACTATAGTCATGCTGTGCTGCATTAGAAGAACAAAACCGGTAATTGTCTCATTCTATTATATATTCTATTATATATTTCTTTTCATTTTTCCCATCATTGTAATACGTCCATCATTGTATTATGCATTTCATTGTGTGTGAAAAGGCTTGAATGAGATTAGACACGGTTATTCACTGTTTTATTCTACTGTAATTTCCATTGGGTGTAGTGTTCTATAGCTGACACACCTTAGCTCATTTAATTATGATAATGAACACGTTTTGACAAGCAGCATACAGCTAGCCCTATTTTGTGATTTTCACCATTTTAATGATGCCTGCAATCTTTTGTGAGTGTCCATGCTTTTTCATACATATGCCATCCATCCTTATGAAGGAGCTGTTCTAAAATCAAATCCAATACATGCGTAAAATTGAAAAGTATTGGGTGGCCAGTATTAAGGGTGTAGCCGGCTTAGGCACGCTTGCTGATATACTCATACTCTTGTAATACTGTAGACAGGCACTGAGATATTGTGCTCAAAAGTTTGATTATTATTAGTATAGTAGTTATTATTCTTTTTATTATTATTAAAAATAATGGCGATAATTATAATATAATTCAGTGATAAAAAATAATAAGATTACTGGTCACATTAAGTAGAAAAAGGGAGGAATCAGATGAAACTATGGTTCCTCTGGCAACAAGCTGGGCAGTCTCAGGAGGAAAAAAATGGAAAAAAAAAAAAGAATTATTGTCTTAAAGGGATTATTACTGTTTTAGGTTTTGAAATGGGTCTCATCACCTGCGATAACTTTATTGTGCCTACAGATGTTACGGAGTACACACTTTCCAGTTGATCATCATTCAAATCTAACGGATGCTCAGGCACTTTAAAAGAAACATTTTTTTTTCTAAGCATCAGGGCGTGTCTTAGAAGATTGTGTCAGTGAGTGTTATAAGAGTTATGTAGCGTTTGCTGTGTGCTTTACTTAGATTAATTATTGGGTTTATCCTGATTAGAAAACTAGTATTACTGATTGTCTTGGTTCTATTTTATGTCTACTGCCTTAAATTATTGTAAATATCATAAAACAATGGCCAAAGCCACCAGGAATACCTGCCTTCTCGCTTAGATGTAACCTAGTATGAGTCATTTCCAGATTTTTATGAGGATGGGTGAGGCATCGTCTTCTGTGTTAGCACTGCATCACTGTGCAGCCAATACATATCTCATCAGAACATGACCAGACGGCACTGCATTTTATTGATGATACTTTTTTTGTTCTCATATTCAATATATGTTGTGTTTCAGCAATGTTTATTGGACGTATTTTTAAATAATCTCTTTGGGTGAGCTCATAAAATGTGTGAAAAAGATATCATATTTATCCATTTTGCTACTCGTGTGCAGGCTTCCAGTTCTGATCTAGAAAATATTGCTTTGCTTGCTTTGATTTTTGATTAAAAAATGCATAGTTGCACATTATTGTAGTCAAAAAGGGTGCTTAGTACAACTGTGCTGCCTTTGTTGAAGTAACATTAGATATTTAGTAAGGAACAGCAAGGATAATATTCCTGAAACAGACATAATTTATTGTAAGTGTTAAAAATATAAGAATAACATGCTGCGATATTTAGAAGTACCTTTGATAAGAGATTTATATAAAAAAATTAAAAACGCTGCTTCCGGAAGTGTAATATCCATCTGAATTTCTTCTTCTGCAGAAGCAAGCTCAGAGAAAGGGTGTGGTAGAGACAGTGCAGACTCATTCGGCAAGAGCCCAGTCAAGCTGAGAACGTATGGGCATTTACTGCAAACTGCATCCCATCTCCCTACTGGGAGTATTCCGTCTCATTTTTGTCACATTATAAATCCAGAGTGATACTATGAATTTAATGCACAGATTGCACAATGCATAAATTCAGGCCATAATCAATAAACTAATAATGTGTATTGTTCAATATAACAGAAAATATCTCTATTTTTTTTGTGAGGAAAAACAAATATTTGAAAAAAATTATAAAGCAGGTTTTTACTTATTTTACTTTCAATTAAACTAGTAAATGCTTTCCTTGTTGGGATAAAATTATAACTCCTCTGGACACAGTTCATATGTTTCATAGTGACAATAATTAAAAATAAAATGTATTCTTTTTTTTCTTTGAATAATTTCCCAAAGATTTTATCTGGCAATGAGCATTATATTTTTGAATCAGAAATAAGGAATTCATATGTCGTTTTAGGCTGCATGTAAAAATAAATTTATAAGTGGCCACACACCAGTATGGGTGTGGCCCACTCCAGCTCTCTCACCTATCACCTGCTGACATTACAAAGGAGAAAGAGTATGATACAGGGTAAAGACAGCGTAGCACAATTCAAAACATAGGCATATGGAATGTATGTATGTTCATATGTATATTTGTGTCAGTTTTACAAAGCTGCATAAAATATTTTGTCCTGCACCTGCAAACAAAAAAAATATTTTGTAGAATGCATAACAATTTGAATTTTAGATCTAAAATGCAGCCAACAAGCAGCATATTGAACATGAAAAAAATGTTATGATGATAAAAAGTGAAATAAAAGAGATAGTTCATTGTTTTCACCGTTGTCACATGTTATGCTTGGACCCAGAAGGCCACCCCCTGAAAAAGAAATTACCTCATTGTATTACATTGTCTTTAGAGATTTAAGTAGGTTGCAGCCTGTCACATGGGTGCCTGGCTAATTTCAACACCCAGAATGCATCTCTCTTGGTTTATGTAGTGTCATAAATGTTTTCACTTTTGTTCTTGAGGGAAAAGGCTATATTTCAAATATATTTTATTTTATCAGATTATCCTTCAGGAATTATTATAAGTATGTAATATTACTATTTATACACACAATGTAGAAATTAATTTAATATAAGAAGGTGTAGATTTCATTTTTGAATTAAATGATTTGGCCTCCAAAGAGAATGATTTCTTTTCATATAGATAAGAACAAACACACAAAGGAAAAGTGTGTTATGTCATGCAACTGCGATGCAAATGTAACTTCAATATATAACTTGAGTATATGGAATGTTTTGTTTGAATTTGTTCAATTTGTTGTTTGTTTAATAATAGGGTATTTGGCGGAATATATTTTGTAAATTTGGGTTATACTGTATACTTGATAATTTTCCACAAACAAAAGAAAATACACAGCGAGAATACGGCTAGTGATGTGTACATATGAATTATCAAATACCACAGTATATTACATTTATTAAACTCACATTATATTTGATTAATTAACAATTAATTTTCATTAGGTTACACATAAAGCATTTTTTTTATATGCGATCATTTTAAAACTAGATCAGTGCTTATGGCACCCCCTGTTGGCTAATTTGCACAAACTTTCTGGTAAGAGACGTTTAGTATCATCCCCCACCAGAATCCAAAATCCTGCCAAGTGATAGCAGCCATAGGGTATACAACAATTTTGTTTTTAGTATAGCAACCTTGTACATGACTATAGATGTACTTGCTTGTTACTATTCATATATATTTAATTAGTACCATTTGGAGGTTGTGCAACATAACATGGATTTTAGCGCCCCCTAGAGACCATATTTATAGCATAGCATGATTATAACATGAACTAATACAAAACTTTATTTACCCTTAGAGTGAAAATTTTTGCACAATAATCCAATAAAGAGCCAAACAAATGAATGGCTACTTAAATGAAATTCTAAATGAATAAAATTTAAGCAACATTTTTAGAAACGTTTTTATATACTACCAATTTTCACCAATTATACACTGTACAATTGTTTAATTATCATATATAAATTATTAAATAAAAACTAGGAAGTAAAATCCTGACCACCCTAATGTTGTGATAAATAAGGGTTTTTTTTTTCTTTTCCTTCTTTTTCTGTTCTTTCTTTCCCTGTAGATGGTGTGTGACACTATGGGTTATAGGCTGGGTCATTGGTTCAAATCCTGTGGCTGGCAGAGTGATGTCACTGTTACCTGTAGCCACAATGGTATAGAGAGACTGGCAGACCCTGCTCTTTGATTATCAGTTACATGATGACAAAGGCTTCTACTAAATAAGTAAATAAATGTATATATCCTCTAAGGAACGTAAAAGTTGACTGTGTGTGTGTTCAAGAAAAAGTCTGGTTTACAGATAATTTTTTAAATGGTATTATATCTTTAAAGTGTACCTGTAGGCTTACTGACAGTCATTTGTCGATTGAGGATGAAGAAGTGGTCCAGAACACATTTCTCCAAATGGTGTATGTTTACTGAAGATTATGCACTCTGAACAATTAACAAAACATGTATGCAGCACAATAGTTGATTGCTTATGGTAGTGATTCTAGACATGAAACATATGGAAACATACACAGTATAGATCAATGTTATTGCTACTGTGTTTAGCATATGATGTACAATATCATAAGAATTCTTTTTTAGAGAAAAATAACAATAGAATTGGAAATGTGTGGAAATGGTAGAAAAAAAAACAAAAATGAGACATGACACAGTTATTGGGACCCTTTGAAATAAATCAGTTTGATTAGATGAGCTATAATCTCATTTGTAGTACAATTAGACTCACCTCTGATTGCTGATAAGCACAAGAATCAACCAATGATAGATTTTGAATACCGTTAATTCTGATTTTCTGTTCCTTTTTAAAGATGGTGCATAGCTAAGAAAAACTACATTTATAATCACCAAACTTATACAATTAAAAAAAGTATAAAGCTAACCCCAGAAACGTTGCCACCCCTGAATGCAGTTATTAATCAATATTATTAAGAAGTTTGATTCTCGTATTAAGACTCATCAGCTGTGGTGGGAAGTGAAAAAAATGAACAAGTAAAGTCTTCAAAAGTTGGTGCGAACTGTTGAAAAACAGCACAGAACTTACAAGAAAGCTTAAGGTTAGCTTGGAACTACCTGTAGTGCACTGGAGTTATGTGCCAAATGCCAAACATTAAAGTAAGGAGGGCATTATGGGTGAAGGCCAAGGAGGGCCCCACTGTTCACAGGCAAATACAGAAAGGCATGTCTGATCTTTGCCCAAACCCACCTTGATAAACCAAAATCCTTCTGGGAACATGTTCTGTGGACCAATAAAACAAAGATATTTGTCTTTGACAGTGTAGATCAGCATATCTAGGCCAATGAAATGAATGAAAACAACATCCTACCTGTAGTTAAATGTGGTGGAGGTTCCATAATGTTGTCCCTCTCCTTTGGAGCCTCTTGTACTGGAGCCCTTGAACATATTGAGGGGATCCTGAAAAAGGAGGGTTACCAGTGCATTTTAGTGAAATTTTAGTGAAGCAACCCAGTGTCAGAAAAGCAGACATGAAACAAAGATCACAGGGTCCTCGAGCAAGACAGTGAGCAAAAATACAGAAGAAATCAGAAATGCTGGACTGTGTCACTGACTCAGTGATCTCAACCTGATTAGAAATATATGGAAATTTGCTGTTGGTTAAGTGAATCCTGCAGACAACCAAAATTGAAGAATCAGAAAGTCTAACAACTGAAAGGTGTAAGAAGCTTATTGATGACTACAAGAAGGCTGTCAGTATTTACCAAGAGTTCTGAAACCAAGTATTAAAGAAGGGTACCATATTCAGTTTTTCTTCAGTGAAAAGATTAAATGTAAGCTGAAACAGACATCATTTTGTTGTATAACTCCATGTATGCACATTCAATTAAAATATTCTGATGACTAAATATTGTCTTTCCAATTATTTCTGAAGATACTATACACAGTTCCTAAAATACAAGGCCAATAATATTGTCCAGAATTGTATTTTCACTGAAAACATGGTAATGCATTTTAATTTGAACTACATAGAAAAACTTTGTGTTTATAGGTTTCGGAAGGCATTCGATAGGCCTAAACTGTACTGCTTAAGGAACTTATTCCTGATATATAGCAACTTCCTTGTGAGAGTATGGCATGTAAAGGCAAGCCTAAGAGAACAGGATGACAATTTATTATTTTTTCAAATTTAATTCACTAATGTATTTCTGTAGCAGAAAAAAATGAATCACAGTTAGCTACCATATCAATCTGCCAGCTTGTCTTTGGTTAGAACACGTTTCACTCTGACAAGTCAAAACTGGGCACACCAAAAACAGATTGACCATCTACAGCACCATGTTCTCCTGATGGCCCCTGATATTTCTGGACAGTGCTCTGCAGAAACGGGTAAGCAATAGGACTTGAGAGTGCGGACTGAATGGGGAACTCCAGGATGAGATGTACAAGATGAGGATTCAGGTGTTTGGCCCTGGAGAAAACAATAACTAGGACACAGGAACCAGAAAATGGGGTTGAAATACAAGAAAGAAGTTTGTGGTTTGTACGGTACATCAGCTGTACAACTCTGGGTAACCAAGACCACAGACACCAAAACAGGATGCCAGCCAATGAAAAATATAAAACCCAACAGAAGAAGCTGGCAAATCAAAACCAGGAACCCAGAAACAAGAAGCGGGTCCACCGAGCCGCAAAGCTGATGACAGGATGATGGAGACTCGCAACAAAACCCAAAAATAAATACCGTGCAATTAAATCCTGCCCCAAAAAACTCCAGGAAAAGCTCCAGACAGAACAGCTCTGAGCAATGCTCACTGCTTAGTCTCGGAAATCGCTCCCTTTTCCCTAAAAGGTGCACTATTTAGTGTGCCTGTCACTTTGTAGTGCTGTTGAAATTGTTAACAGTGAATCTGACTCACTGGATGTATTCAAAATATATCACTGTTTCACTATTCCCTATATAGAGAAACCTACAGTGCATTCAGGTTTTTTTTCCAGATTTTGTTACATAACAGCTGTACTCTAATATGGATCAAATTTATTTTTAAATCACAAATATGCACACAGTACACAACAATCAAAGCAGAAACAGCTTTGATTATAAATGCATTAAAAGTAAGTACTTGTACTTTGTTTAAGTACCCTAGGCAGTGATCACAGCTGTGAGTTGCCTTGTATGTGATGCTGCAAGCCTGGGAATCTTCTTCCTTTCTTCTCTGCAGTATCTATTAAGTTCTATCACGTTGGATGGGGAACATCGACGTACTGCTATCTTAGTCCTGTCCAGACAGAGATGTTCAGTTGGGCCCAGGCTCTGTTGTGCCAGTCGGGGACATTCATGCATTTGTTTTTAATCCAGCCCTAAATTGCTTTGTTGTGTGGGAACATGAATCTTCTCCCCAACCTGTCGCTGAAACACAGGCCCACAGCATAATGTTGCCACCATCAAACTTCACTGTAGGGATAGTATCGTCCAGGTAATGAGCAGTGCCTCCATTTCTCCAGATGGTATGTTGTCATTAAACTAAAAGTGCTCAATTTTGGCTTCCTCAGAACGTGGAACATTTTTTTTCTTATGACCATAAAGTCCTTTGGGTGCATTTTGTGCATTTTACTGAGGAATTACTTCCATCTGCCCACTCTAACAAAAAAGCCCGACTGGTGGGCCATGGCATTGCGGTAGCACAGAGAGACGATGGCCCCAGGGAGACTGCCAAGGTGGGAGAGCACAGTGGAGGACTGGGGTTGGACCCCTGGGAGATATATGAGGCTCCGTTGCAGCTGGCAGTATGACGAAGATTAAACCAGGAAAAAAGACCACTACACATCCTCCTAGACTGGAAGACCACCAGCATTTTTCTGTGCTGAAGCAGGCCCTCCAGTGGCACATTGACACACACCTGATATCGATGTAACTCGCACATCTCCATGCCAGCCAATGACAAGACAAGGCAGAAATGGATCTGGCTATCCACGCGTACCCCCGCTACCCAGACAAGGTGCAGAATGGCCTGCCACTGTAATCCTTTGCGCAAGAAAGTCGGCCACAGCAAGTCTACATCGCCATACTAAGTATTCTGGAGCAGATGGGAGTAGAAGCAGAAATTCTTGAGCCAATCCTGTGCCGACAAGGGGCATCTGAAGAGCACTGGCATGGTCATGCAACAAAATCAGTGGGGAGAGAAGAAGAAGCAATGAGCCGGTACAAGGCACTTTAGCAACTTTAGAGACTCCTGGTGTGCTGACTCTGAAGGAAGAGGAGCTACAGTATAGGCTGCAGCACTGCATATAGCCTTACCCAGAGTCAGTAGAAAAGTTGAAAAGCCCCCGTGTATGACTTGCCATTGAATGAATTGAGTTTTGGTTGTAAGATATCCAGGACTCGTGTATTATGGAGAAAGACCTGTCCACTGTGTGTGCCAGACATGCCTAGATTAAGAACACCACAAGGAAGAAGATGGGAGCTGCCTGAGCAGCAGACTCCAGCCCTGCCCACTACGAGCGTATCATTGGATCGACAGAACCAGAGAATGGGTTCAGTTGCTACTGTCTGGAGCAAGAACTCAAACCAGGTAGAATGACAGGCAGCTATAGGGCCAGACAAAAAGTCAGGGGTAAGATCAGGCTGGGCAGTGCATTAGCAGGGTCAGCTCTGGGGATGTACTGGGAGGCAGTGACAGTTGTTTGGCAAAGGAGCTGCTATTGATTGACTACGGGTGAGGAAGCCAGTCTGAAGACACTGCTGCACGTCCAGTTTGACGTTTTCGCTGCCTGTGATTGAGACTGCATGCAGACTGGTCCACTCTCTGATCGACACATACAGCACTGCTTCAATCCAACCACATCCCTGCCAGATGCCACTCTCTAAGAAGGATACAGCAAATAGGATGAGATTACTAGCTAATTATCAAGGGGGTTCATGTTGCCAGACTATAACCCACTGACGTGCATAGATAATTGACTTTCTTTCCTAGTGGGTTCGAGTTGTTTCAGTTCTCTTGACCTAAGAAGCACCTACTGGTAGGTGACACTCACTAACTGGGATCAGGAGGAGATAGCATTTTCCGTGAGACAAAAACCATGGCACTGCAGTGTTATGCATTTTGGGATCTGCAATGCCCCTGCCAACTTCAAGAGGTTGATACTCAGTTGGGTACTACCTCACGAGTGCATTGTATACCTGTATGACCTCCAGATATACGCCTCAGATGCTGACAGTGCTCTTACCAACCTCTAGGAGGTCTTTGCCAGTATTTGGAGAGCTGGTGTCAAGCTTTACTAGCTTCTCCAGAGGTATGTGCAATTCCTCGGCCACGTAATGGATGTGTTTCCATAAAAGCGGAGAAGGTAGCAACCATGTGAGACTGGCCAACACTGTAGACTACACTGTTTTATTGGCTTGGTGTCTGCCAGCAGCTTATGAGGGGCTGCACCAATCTTACAGTACCTCCCCGCTGCTTGGGGGCCAAATTTCAGTGGGGGCCAGAAAAGGGGGCCAAATTTCACTGGACAAGAGTGTGATGTGGCATTTCAGGCACTCAAGAGGATGCTGACAGCTCTAGTGCTAGTGTTCCCCAAACTGGCAGGGCATGGAGGCGTAATACAGCTTCCAGCTGAGCTGAGCAATGCACAACTGGTATGGTATATTGAGGGATCCTCTGGTGGATGTGGCAAACCT
>JAODJW010000036.1:6964619-6984463 GCA_026777045.1 Hyperopisus bebe | reverse complement strand
AGAAAAGTGCACTAAACCAACAGAACACATGTGGTGCCTTATACGTTGCCGAATGCATAAATGCTTTACGAAATGGCTGGATGTCTCAGGGTGATATTAAGTGAGATGATGAAATGATTCATTAACTTTCACTGCAGGCTAACTCGTTTAATTTTCTTTGTGCTGATGGTGACTTGGCTGCATGTATGTATGTGTGTGTGTATTTATTTAATAGTTTGTTTAATTTTGTTCATCCCAATGTCCCGAAACCCTTTCACCAAATTCCCATCCCAAAGAAATGCGGTGATACCTACTGTATAAAAAAATGAATGACACATATAGAAAATATTTATTTTGTAATTTTTCATCGTATTGTCACATAAAACCACTGATGTGTTTCAATATGTTGCAGATTACACTACAGGGTGTGCTAATTTGCACAGTACCGATCCTGAGTAAATCCTACAATAAACATTAATCCTCTGTATTTACCTTCCTTGAAGCGATTTCTGATTTTATAAATGAATGCTTTATAATTTAATTAACTCATTGTGACCATACGCTGTTGTTCTGTAGATTGAGAAAAATGAAGAACCTGATCAAAAATTGGAACAAGATGCTCACAAACCAGAAGACAAAGCTCACAAGGCAGCCACCAAAATCCAGGCGAGCTTTCGTGGACACATAATTCGAAAAAAACTCAAGAATGAAAAGAAGGACGAAAGTGCTGCCGTCCCAGAGGCAGCGATGGAGGGAGAGGAAAAGAAAGAGAAAAGCTCCCCAGTGGTGGATCAGGCCACAGAATGCACTACTGAAGAAAGGGAAACACCAAACCAACCAAAAAGTTCAGAACCCGACAAGGCAACTAACACCCCTGCAACTGAACCAGCGAAAGAAGAGGCACAGTCAGAAGCACCTACGGAGACAATGGAAACTGCCAAAGAGGAGGAGGAATCCGCAGCTGGTGAAAAAGTCTCTTCTCCTACAGAGAAGCCCACTGTTAATGAGAGTGAATCTTCTCAATTAGCGGCAGCCGAGGAGACACAGCAAGACGTTAACAAGGAAGTGGAAGAACTCAAAGAAGCCAATGTGCCTGCTGTCAATGAAGATGAGCCATTACCAGACAAGTCCCAAAATGAGGAGAATGAGTCTCAACTTCCAGAGAAAAAAGGTGAGCTTGCCTCCCACCGCCTTTTCTATTACGGTCTAGTACGGTCTATTAAGTTTCTCTTTGTAAAGAAATTTAGATAATCTATCTATCTATCTATCTATCTATCTATCTATCTATCTATCTATCTAATCATCAATATTCTTTGTCAATATAGATTTTTACATTTTCTTCAGTACACAATTTTTAGATGTAATTTATCTTTTTTTTATAATTACCCATTAATGATATAAAATTTCAAGTACCAAACAAATCCTGAAAAACACTATTGACATGGTAAGTGTGAAAAGTGGGTGTCGGGGCACCATATCATACAAACACGGACGGCAAATAACTGTGTGGTATTGTAGATTCCTAATTTTTGTAACTGAGCTATAGTCATTGTTCTTTACAGCAAAAAAGGAAAAACCAAGTAATTCATTTATAGGCAATTAAACCAAACTTCAATTTTCACAATTAGCCCCCACACAAGCATAAAGGCTACATCCCAGGTAACCCACCATGCAAACTCTCCAAACATCACCGTTCTCTCTGCACCAACAGGGTTGCCAACTTTGGTCAGTTGGCTGGAGTGATATTTTCAGTTTGAGATAAGTCTGCGCACACATGCACATGCATGTACGTATACGTAACGGTTTTATCTTAGGGGCTTGATACCTGGAACTCCCCATCAGACTTTTATAACTGAAGAAGCCTTTTGGAGGAGAGGTGAAATAAAAAAGAAGTGCCTGAAGGGCTTGAATCAAGTTTCCTTCTATTCAAGCCCTTAAGATGATCATGTCCTGGGCTACTAAGAACCAACACATAAGAGTTTAATCACCTTGGAAATAGTCTGTAGGGTTTGCAAACTCTCCCAACACTTGTGATGCAGCTAATTTTCTAATGTTCTTTTCTAAGCTGTTTCCCCCTCCATCCTACTGTGACGTCCCATCAAACACCCCATTTTCCCCATTGACTCGTACTTTGAGGATTTTCAAACTCCTGCCACTCTTACAGATTTCACACTAAACTCACCAAACTTGAATCACACAGTCATGGGGTCACACTAAAGCAACTAGCGACGTTTGGTGGATGTCCTCAAATCCAGGTCCTCTCTTCCAGCCAATCAAATTTCACCTATTCAAAGCCAAAGGCAGCCACCAACAGCCCATCAGATTAACTCACTGACTTCAATGGGAACATTTTAACTTCTGTCACTCTCATATTTTTGATGGCAGGATCCTTAAGCTTTGCACAGTTGGTCAACGGGTGACTGCGTTCCAAGGCTCGAAAAGGGGGTGGGGCGACCAACAGCCTATGAGATTTCACTTATTGACTTTAATGGGAAAATTTAAACTGCTGCCATAATCACAATTTTGATGGCAGGGTCCCCAAACATTGCACATTTGGTCAATGAGTAACTGCAGTTCCAGGTTTAAGAAAGTGGGTGGAACCTCCAATAGCCAATCAGAATTCGGTCATTGTCTTTAATGGGAAATTTTAACTTACAAAACTTTTTTCACCTTCATATAGCTAGCTTTTTCAAGCCAACATAAAGTTTGTTCACAAACTTCCTTTTCTAGTTTTGATTTGAAATTTGAATTAAATTTGCCAAAGGATCTATGCATACACATGAAAATCTGAAATCATTAAATCATGAATCAGATGTGTGAGAGTTGGCAACCCTCCACTTTAGATTTCAATATTTTGCAAATTTGCAGACCAGAACCAATCCTACCTTAAGAGTCATGGGCCAGTGAGGGGGGGGGCAATGAAAGGAAGGGGAAAAAAACAATGCAAACTCTGTGTACAACATGTGACGCAAAGATGTTTATAACAAAACAAAATATGCGTCTGTTTTTCCTGTCTAATTGTGAATGAATGAATGTTATTTATTTAAACGTTTTTCAAAACACCCAATGAAGAGTCACTTCGTCCACCTCCACTGTGCAGCCACTCCCCTGGGTGATGTGTCCATTCTGCACCAGTACACTCACCACACAGTAGCTAAGGTGGTGAAAGGGCAGGAGGGGATTCACCAGCTAGATATAGGGGATGATTAGGAGGCCAGATTCAAAAAGGGCCACACTGACATTCTACTAACTCGAATGCATGTGCTTTTGAAAATTAGCATGCATTAGGAGTATACATAAGTGATGCTACTTGCTATTTGTACGAGCAGAAATATATAGGAATTCCTTTGTTTCCATATATTCTGTCTTGCCCTGACAAATATACAAGTGTGAGCAGAGCATGAGCTCAGATCACAGGGTCAGCCATTTTTACAGCACTGAAGAACAGTTTTTGGGTTTGAAGGCCTTTGCCAAGGGGCCACTGGTGACACAAATATTCTGGACGCAAACGCAAATTCCTAAACCACAGAGCCATGAACCATAAATTTGAATTCATTGAAACATTTGTGAAAGCGGCTCTGTAATGCACAACTAAATTAGCTAGGAACCAAAGGAAAATGTGAATAAATGTTTCTTTCTTTCTTCTGTTATTTCAGATGATGTCGAGACTAAACCAACTGAAAGTGTTCCAATAGAGACAGATAAAGATGAAGACCAGGCCAGCCAAGACAAAGTCTGAAAAATATTAGTAATTATGCGTAACAGGAATTGTCATTCTGCCTTCTAAGTGTAAGGACCATTCATTTTATTCAATTGTTTTCACTTTTTTGTGTGACAGTTATTTTCTAAAATTGGGGGAGTTCCCATTGAAGGTGTTTGGCTCAAGCTAGACCAAAAGCCTTTTAATTTTAAGGTTCATCATAATGTAATGATTTGATTAAAAAGGCGCAAAATTTCTTCAGTCTAAATTAGAGCGACCCCTAATGTTATCTTAAACATTGAGAGTGTGTCTAGCATTGTAATACCGACTGATATTTGATTCATGATGGTCACCTCACACAAAAAAGATGAAATGGATTTTGAACAGTATGGCGTGTAATACCGTAAAACCCAGCAGAGTACAATAGCTTGTCAGCATGACATGAATCCCGCGAGTCATTTAACCAAAGCACATGGAAACGCCTCCACAGAAATGTTTGGCAGTCACAAAAAAACATAAAAACAAGAAAGTGACTTATTTTAGATGTTGTTGGTGTTGTCATGACAGTTTGACATAATAAATTATTTGAAAATATTCTGCACTGTATTTAAAGCAGGAATTAACAAAAACAACAAAATTGCTCTGGTTGTTTTCCATGTTAAGTGAGTGCAATCTTCAGTTTAAATATATAAGGAGTTAAAATTGTGAGTGAATAAATGGTTCAGTTCAATTATATGTGATGGGAAACTTTTGTCTGTTTTCAAAATAAAGCAACGTGCCAATTACAACATTCATTGTGAGAATCTGTTTCTCCTGCCTTTTCTTTACTTCTTCACTAGCGTTAAATATAATTAGTCCAGCAATGAAGCCATTGATAATCTAAATAATTTTCATCATTGATAAATTCAAATGTTACTAAAAAGTATGCCATTGATTAAATTTTGCCTATTTATCACTCAGTAATAAATGACGACAAATCAATAATAGAGGCTTATATATGCACCGGCTTCCTTGGAATCAGAAAGGATTTAAAAAAGAAAAAAAACTCTTACTTGTAGGAATGGAGCACTGTAATTATAATAAGGTAGTTATTGACAAGGATGGGGCTGTTTCATCAATAATGTTTCAAAAAAGAAGCAATATGAGAGTATTACATTATACTGTATGTGCCAAAGAATGACAATAGGGGATACCAGAAGTCCCTGGAATCCCATGTGTAGGGTCCTCCTGTAGGTCCTGCTGGGCTAAACTACCTCTTGTAAAAAAAATATACAGCTCAAGTAAATAAGAAGAAACTGAAAATGGCTGCTGTCTTGAAGAAAAACAAGGAGTTTGTGGTGCTTCGAGTGAAGTAAGATAAGGATTCTGATATGGAAACAGAACTGGGCTAATAATGTCTGAATGGGATATGGTGCGGCCACATGCAGGATGCACCAAATACGGCGGCTCTGTTCTGTAGACAGGTACCTGTGATTCTGCTGTCTGAAGATCTGAGAGCTGAGTGGGAACTACCAGACAGTGGAAAACTGTCCTAAGCTGAGCAAGTGGGCAGTGTGAGGTTGAGGAACCTGGTAGATGTTAGGTGATACTGAAAGAGGTTAACTTAGACCTTTTGCCTCATAGCCTCATGCCCGTGTTGAAATAGAAAAACAAGGCTTATAGCTAGTGGAGCGTTTATACCACAGATATTGGAATTTCTGCTGATAGAGTGCATCTGTCCGCTCAGGTAAATTGCAAATTGACCAGTGACCTTTTCTGATTTGGTCAAAAACGATTGTATAAATGGGGAAACACCATTGTCTTTAAAGAGTGTCAAATGTGATCTTCAAGATTTGAGTTTTGACCATGCCATGAAGCACCCCACCCACTCAAAATGTTGATTATATACAGAGGACACTTCTCTACCTCTTATGAATAATGGCCTCAACACAAGAGTTGTGGCCACGTGTGAATGGGCTCTCTGTCTTATCACGCACTTGGGTGAATTTTTATTGGTTTTGATTCAGACTTGAAAACTCCTGACCTGTCCAGCCAAAACTGGTTTTACAAAGTAATCTAGCGATAGGTATCCAGCTAATTACCCAATGCCTTATAATAATAATTATTGTTGGACTTTATTAATCCCTGTATGTAAAATAGTCTTTTTCACATCACAGACGTTGGTCACTAAAGAAATCAGTCAGTCAGTGTTATGTTGGTAAGTTTTTTACTTATCTTATGCTGACAAAATATTATAGAACATTAATTGCTAGGAATGGACACTCAGGGCGCCTGACTGTAAGTGAATGAGATGTGTACATGTGAACACTGAAAACTTCATTAAAATTTGCCTTAAAGAAATATGGAAACCCAAGGGATGTGAAAGTGTTGCCATGAACTCATAATGCTGAACCAATATCTCGTTACAGCTGAAATAACCTATTTTCATAGCTATTAACAGGATTTCACACAAGATAAAAAAATATATTTTGGGACTTTTTGCGGGCCCTAACAGATTGTTTTTCTGCCTTGCCAAGTATTAGTGGCTACTGGACACTAAAAAGCATGTCTGGGGCTGGACGCCTGGGACTCTCATCCTGACACATCTGCCACAAGAGACGTCCAGTCAGAGACAGCATCCTTGCTTATTTCCTCCAGAGTGGAACTACGTATTCCTCCATTTTGAAATGGTGATTCACAGTCTCACAACTAACTGTCTGATCCCCACTTTAACTCAAATTCTACCACTCAGAACATCAAAGTTGGACCAGCAAGGCTGCTGAGAGCTCTGGCAGCTTTCCTCTACAATCTGAAAGACTTTCCCTATGTCTCAGATGAAATTGCCAGAGTAAAACCACAGCTAATTGGACCAGACACCAGACATTTGATAACTTGAGGGAGAATTTATGACCAGAGTAGTCTGTGGGTCTGCTCACTGTGGGGGACAGCAACAGAATGTTATGTGACCTAAGAACATTTGAGGAAAGTCAATGCAAGAGGAATCAACTTCCTCATTTGTTGCAAAGAGATGCATTCCAGGATCTTCACATGTGTGTTTATCCTATATTCCTGATAGTGTGTGCAGTGGGAAATATTATTCTGTTGTTAAATTGAGGATGGTGCATTATCAGATAGCAGAAACCACCCGGAATGATCACAGTCAATCAGGTATGTGACTTGGATAGAGACCTGAAATGAAACGATCCTTTATTTGGTATTTGCAATGGAATGTGCTCTTTTGACAGATGCACGCACACGTACCAGTCAAAAGTTTGGACACACCTACATATATAAATGTCTGTTTGTATTATTCTCTACATTTTAGAATAATTATTAACCCGCTGAGCCACACAGCGCCCCCACATGGCTTGATGTAGCAGGCAGGGCTGCATCTTAGGTAAACCGGATGTTTACAAAGGCATTCCAAAAAGCCATACATTGTTCCCTCTCCCAGGAGAAACTTTTCTTTATCATAGATCAGATAAATTTCCACATCTGGAAATGGCAGTAACGTGCTACTGCTTGAACAGCTATATTGCCTGATTTCAGCCATTTTCTTACTCTTCTCTGTTTCTCATCACAATCTATTCTGGCCAGGCAAATGGATCCTAATCTATTTTCATTTTTATTTAATTGGCTAATAAACCATCCACCGGACCAATGATGGAATTCATGATCCCTTAATTTACAGGGCTGATTCCTTCTAGACTCCTTGCTGAACTTATTCATCCATGTGCTTCCTGTCTGTGATGTTGCCCAGGATTCAACAGCATTCAGTGTGAAACCAGTCTGATCTTCATTCAGGGACTGCAGAGTGGCTACTAACCAGCAAAATGTCTAATTCTTTGGTCATTTCAGCTTAGGGGTTCCAGTTTGATTCAGCTCAGAGGCTGAAAAGACAATGCCTTCATTTGACTCAAGAACTGACACAGTGTCAGTTTACCAGACTGATTCAACTCAGGCTCAGCGAGTTTGAATAATGTAGATCTGGGACTGGGAGCTTTACTTTATAAGGTAGCTGCTTATCTCCAGAAAGCTAGAACTGTTTGAGTGTAATGTGTGTTACAGTAATGCTCTACCATGAACTAATCCTGGACAGAAATTGTGGTGACACCAGTCCCTTGAAATTTATTATAATTAGCAATCAGGAAGTATTTCAAACACAATTTATTTGCTAGGTTAAGACTAATTTAGACCAATCCTAAGTGAAACCAAAACACAGAGGTCAACATAAGTGGCCTCTTCACTAGACAATTATATTACACGTGTACAATACAATACACAGAGTCAAAGTGACACAGAGAGAAGAGGATACACACAATCTATGCAAGAGAGCTACAGATGCTTATTACACAGTACCATGTGGGAGATTTGACTATAGAGTTAAGGAAGATGTGCTAACCACACATCCTACAAGGAAGCCATGGCTACAGACTCACACATTCCACGAGGGAGCTATGGCTACAGACTCACACATTCCACAAGGGAGCTATGGCTACAGACTCACACATCCCACAAGGGAGCCATGGCTACAGACCCACACATTCCACAAGGGAGCCATGGCTACAGACTGTCTTCCTGGATACTTTTTGGACCCCACCAAGTGATAGACATTTCCTTTGGATCTGGTAATAAAACTCAACTGTTATTTTCCTGAGGATGCAGAAATGGATCACTGCACAGCCAGATCCCATGACTAGTAGTCAGCCGTAATTTTAATAATGGGGTTAAGTTTCTTTGTACACTTTGGGTGCAGTGGCCTTCAACACAGCAAGATTTTTCTAACTTTCTATGTCTTTAAGATGTTAGGACTGAGACCACTGTGCCAATCACAGCAAGACCATTCAAAACAGACCAAACATGAATAAACATGTGCAGTAAGGGTCTGCATGTGTCATTAACAGTCATATCCCATCTCTAAATTCAGTGAACTCAGAAGCTTCTTTTCACCCCTTCAGAATCAGGCTACCCTCATTATCAATGCCACAAAATATGTTCAGGATGTGAGAAAAATATGAAACAGCTCTGATCATTTTATCTATTACTATCAAAAATCCACCACCACTGATTTAATGCCTTTGGCAGCCCTGCATGACCCCCAAGTGACAGCCACTGAAAATGTTTTCATATATGTGATACCATGAAGATGCACTGGCAACAGTACATGTGACTTCCAGTGACCTTGAGGTGACCCCCATTATCAATAATAATATTGATACAAATATACTGTAATACATGGAACTGCGTCTGTTAGGGCTGTAACGGGACACATATTCATCATGTACTGTTTGGCCCATCATGTTTGGTACAGTATGTACAATGAAATGAATGAACATATCTATTGACACAGACAGCACCTAAATTCACAAGTATTCAATGTGTTCAGTGCGGAAGACATTATGCTAATTGTGGTTTTGAGTTGGTCACAATTAATGCTGGTTACCATCAGTGATAACTGGCAGTTTGGGAACATTTTCCCAATGAACTACACCAGCACTGGAGAAAAAGACGGAAATTGTTTTAGTATTTTTTTTATTCTTTAAATTTTATGTATTTCTTTTTATAATGTGCAAATAAACATCTCTTAGGTTTTGTTATTCAGATGCCTTGGCTTTGGTTTATAACTGTTTCTAATTGTGTTTTTGTTTGCAGCTTTAATAATAAATTTGAAAGCGAATTCTGTTTTCCCCACTGTACCAAAATTGTAGTGAACCGTGAACCCAAAACTGAGAATTTTAAAATTTTGGATTCCCCTAGCATCCACCCAATCCTGTCCGAAACAAAATTCAAATCATGTGATACAAGAAAGGTTCAAATGTGTACTTTATCTGTCATTAGTGTTATAATCATGTTATCTAGGTAAGTGAAGGTATCCATTTAGTCCAAGAGTATTGTAATGATATTTTTTATAAAGTTTAATGCAAATTTTTTTGTCCCGTAGCCTTTCTCCGGGATTGTACTGATCTCATAATCTTAGTAAAACAACATCGAGTAAAAATTTACCTTAAACAGAACGCAAGCACATTGCACTGATTTTATAAACACAGACATTCAATTATTCTGTCATGCACAGAAGGCAATTCGGAGAAACTATTTCAGATACATTCTTCTGTAGGGGAGCTGATGCAATAGCACTGGTAATATGCTAGGTAGAATATTAAGTGAGTATACTCAAAGGTGGAACAAAAATAAAACTAAACACTGCCATTCTTCTAAAAGCCAAGGGGCCGTGTTTGGAATGCTAATATAAAACACTACGCCCCATGTAACGATCCACTGTAGTCACTCTCTTGTCTGACTCATAAGGTGATGGAGATGGCTGAACGCAATTTTAGATCAAAAAGATTTTGTAAAAATGGAAGTTTTTGTTACTCTAATTAAGAAGGAAAAAGAGGAAAAACAAACAAAAAATTAACCGGAAAGGAACGTCCCTGCGTTGGCAGCCACAGGCTGCAGTTTTTTTCTACCCCCACAACACACTGGTTTAAGTCGCCTTCACCAGTTTAGCTTAACTGGGTAATACCACTCAGACAGTCACTGGTGAAACAGTCCTGAAGAAAATATCAATAAGATGTTATCATTAACATTACATTCTAAATATATGACATTCTGCCCCTGCTTCATAAGGAAAAAACACTCCAACCCAAAACCACCCATACAAGAAAACCAATTAAACACCCTTCAACACACCACATTCACCCACACCCAGAATACTAGAACAGAGAAGCACACACCTATACCAGGTATATAGGCATTATACACAGTAAGAGGGAGAGAGGTATATGGGCATTATACACAGTCAGAGAGAGAGAGGTATATGAGCATTGTACACAGTCAAAGAAAGAGAGGTATATGTGCATTATACATAGTCAGAAAGAGAGGTATACAGTATATGCATTATACATACAGTAGTCAGAGAGAGAGAGGTATTTAGGCATTATGCACAGTCAGAGAGAGGTATATATGAATTATACAGTCAGAGACAGAGAGGTATATGGGCATTATACG
This sequence comes from Hyperopisus bebe, assembly GCA_026777045.1. Taxonomy (NCBI): domain Eukaryota; kingdom Metazoa; phylum Chordata; class Actinopteri; order Osteoglossiformes; family Mormyridae; genus Hyperopisus; species Hyperopisus bebe. The sequence goes on along the minus strand of JAODJW010000036.1, from coordinate 6,973,797 downwards.
CAGTCAGAGGGAGAGAGGTATATGGGCATTATATACAGTCAGAGGGAGAGAGGTATATGGGCATTAACATGCTGCCAAACCCAGACAGTGAGTATCTCCACCATTCCCCTGCATACAAACCGTGAAGGGAAGGGAGAGTACAGTCATCAGGTGCACATGAACACAGACTGCTAACCAACATCAGACACACTGCAAATGCAAGCAGTATGCTGGTGAAGTAGGAGGAGAGCTGCTGCTCTACAGAGGCCATTTTATTCAGAATCCCTGCTGGTTAATGCAAAAAAAGAAGGAAAGAAAAGCTTCTCCAAACAGTGAATTATGTGGCTTGCATGGTGGTGTACTGATTTTATGAGTGTTTTCTTGGAACACGATGGGCTTCCAGTTGAGCATCATTTGAATGCCACAGCATGCATAAGCTTTGTTGTTAACCAGGTGCATCCCTTCATGGTCACTCTCTATCCTTTTTCAAATGGATATTTTTAGAAGAAGAATATGCTATGTCTCATGATAGTGTGCCCCAATGGCATATACAGTCCCCAGTTCTCAACTGAATAGAGCATCTCTGGTGGAACAGGGGATTTGCAGCATAAATGTGTGGCTGAAAACCTGTGTAATGCTATGTAATGCTATTTATGCATGAAGCAGATTCCATAAGAAATGATTTCACATTGTGGAATGGGTGCGTCTAAAAAATCAGGCTGTTCTGAAGGCAGCAGAACTTGGTCTACCAATCAATTGACCACTTAAACTATAAGTATAAATTAGTTTAATCAGTTTAGAAAACAAATCCAATGAGCCCTTCTGGAAGGAAGTAGTTTGGATTTTCAAAGCAAGCTTTATGCTTTACCTTGTTTTTTTCATGTTCAGAACCCAACCTCTTTCTTCCACAGTTTGCTGTCCTTCCATGTCTGAGCCTTTACATCCTGATAGAACTCAAACAAAATGTTGCTTTATTCTCTTGGAAAACAAAATGGTTTCAAAGGCATGTTCAAAACCACAGTCCTGATCCATATTTGTTCTTCATACAAGTGCAAAACCTTTGATTTCAAACAGGGAGTCTGGCATTAATATATAAAAAAAACAGCTGTCCATAAAACCTTGCATATGCTCAAAGGTCATCCATCGTGTTAGTAATCGAACATAGATTAGTGAGAATCATGGAAATGGAGGTCTTAGTTGTTTTTCCTCTTCCTATGTGTATTTCTCAACATCACACCAGGGAGATAATAGCCCAGAATCGCTAAATGATAGCATGGTACGATTCTCAGGATTCCAAGAAACGGTGAAGGATGAGGTGGTTGTATGAGATCATGGGTCATTTCTCCAAGTGGCCACATTCCGTGTCGCATACAGATCACAAGACGATCCTCACAAACATGAAGTTTTCTGGCGTTCCCAGTAGACAGAGACGTGGGAGACACAGAGCGGTGGGCCTGTGTGTTTGCAGGAGAGGGTATATCCGCCAGTGTCTCCGATCCATTCCCCTGTTAACCACATCAGTCAAACAACAGGCAGGCATACTTACAATCAGTGACGTACCTGTTTGCTTCTATAATGAAAGATGCTTAGAAGAAACAAAGTGATCCATCTGTGGTACATATATTGTCATGAGTTTAGATTATGGTTAATTTTGTGGTCATTCCAAAAGTGCTGCTGTGCTCTTTACCCATAATAAAGATCCCCTTTGAAAGAACTGGAATAGATAAACTGATTAGACCATAGTACACAAGGGCCTTGATTTATTATGATTTATCATTACTTTAATCACAGTTACCCATGCAGCATAAACCCTGAAAGTGGCACCTCTTGAACTGTATTAAAGTGAGTATTATTGCTAAAGCAGTTTTCCACTTCATCTCTTGTGTCAGAATTACAAAGAACATTGAGTTGTCCTTCCATTATCTCACAAACCTATCAAAATGGCACCACTAGGACCAACATATGTTACATTAACACTTCAGAATCGAGGTTTTAAACAGCCGATGGCTGACCCCCCTCTCCCAACATCAGCACTCCTGTTAAAACAGATGCTTCGATCACACCTGAGGATTGAACGGGTTGAATGGGATATTACTGCCCAAGTATGACCACTTTGACCAGACTTTTTCTTTCCTCAGATTCACAACATACTGTATCTGTTTTATTTACTTATTGCTTCCTTCAAATGACTCAGGTAGGAAACTCTGACCACTCTATGCTGCTTATGGTCAAACTACTGTTCAGAACTGTGAACCTGTGTCCCCCTATGCACAGAGGATACGTTCCAAGCCCTACCGCTGATAGCCGAAACCGCAGAAAATAGCAAACAGCATATATAATTTGTTTTTCACATACATATGTACATATGATAAAGTTTCATTTATAAATTACACACACTAAGACACCAACAACTATAAATAATAATAAAATTAAGCAATTATATTCCCGCAATGGACCAGTAAAAATTACTAAGCGTGGCATGAAATTTTAAATTTGCAAACGGTTTATTTTTTAAGTTTTCCACCTAATTTTTAACTGAGGCCAAGTTTACCAAATCAGCGGATATGGGGGTTCCACTGTACTCAACTACCTCGAATCACTTGTTTTCCTGTTGCTACTAAAAATGCCGTTATCCCAACATGCCTTTTACCATGTTTGCCTCTGTAATTTATACATTTCCATTCGGCTTATAATACTAGCAAGCTGTTGAAGGTGTAGCTCAAGCTAAAAGACCAAAGCATTGATCTGCCAGTCTGCCATGGGATTCTTGAGTTTCAGAGAAATTGCCCACATATGCTTTTTACATTTGCTTACTTTGAAGATGCTACTTTCCGACGCAAAGTGAGGCAGGCAATACATAACAATCATGCAGCCATCAAGGAGCCAACTCAGATAAAGTTAAGTAACTGGAGATCCTGCAGTTTGAACCTCATAACTGGAAGTCTTTAAGGTTGACTTACATTTTTCCCTACTCTACTTATATTTTGCCAACAAATTCACCTCTCAGCGCAGCTCAGTCAAGGTGTACAATATGCTGATACCATCTCCAGGCTTTACATACAGATAAGGCACCTGCCTTCCCATTCATAGACCCCAGATAGCAAGTAACGGCCAAATAAAAATGAGAGCAAACTGTTATGGAGTTCATAATTTTGTTTGGCATGACACAGCTGATGGGAGAGAAAGAACACTCGTAAATTGAATGTTTCAGGCACGCCCATGTGCTGGGAGAGTACTGCACCCACAATAGAGTTTAAGGTATCCGCATCTACCAGAAATGCTTTGTCAGGATCCAGGTGCACAAAGTCAGAGCAGAAATGAAGAAACTTCTCAGACTAATAAAAGCATGCTCCACTTCCTTCATTAATTTAGTAGCATGAGGTGCGCTGATAGTAGAAGTTTTTAATAAACTGCTGCAACGTGACAATAATTCAACCATTCTTCATATCAGATATACGACAGTAGTACATCACTGACAAATGTCTGCAAGATTGAGGGAGCTTTAGCTAGCCAAAAGGGCATACGTAGATTACTGTAATATCCGGTGGTACCTTGAGTCTAGTTTTCCGTTTATTGCCTTCCTATATAGGGGAATTAGGTTATATGCACTGTAAGTGCATCTAACTTGTTACACATGCAGGCAGACCAACAGACTGCAACCTCTCAATAGCCAATTGAATTATGGACAATGGGTAGTCCGTATTAAGGCCTTGGTATCCTCTACAAGGTGGTAGGCCTTTGTAATTCTTGGTGACCTTCCTGGTCTTTATGGGTAGGTGCAGAACAAAAAAATAGAGAGCGTGCAGCTGGGGACAGGGGTTGGAGGAGTCTGTTTGTGTCCGCCAGCTGATGATCTTTGGGGGGGGGGGGTAGTTCTTCTAGCATGTACAAGTGAGAGGATATCTTACAGGCTCTCTGTTTGAAAAGAAACACCAAGAGTGTTAGTGGAAACCAACCTGTCTTTTCCCTCCCCTGTAATCTCTCCTGAGTGACTTAAATAGCGTCTCTGCCCTATCATCTGTATAGGCTACCTCGCTTTGAAAGGGCTCAGATGACTCCTGCCACTAGGTGGTGACCAGGGAAACATTGTACCATATGGTATCTGCTGGTAATGTGGAAGCCTCATAATCCAGACTGAGCGTCAGCCCTGACAGAGAGGGAAGTAGACTTTGATATCGCATCTACTTGCAGGGTGGAACTATACTACTAACAACAAACTTCTGAACCTTCTTCTCATTACCCGCCAGGCTGCTCTCACAGGATAAGGGCTACAGCAAAGCTGTAGATGCAGCAGCAAAGCTACACTCAAGGGCTGAGGACGAGACTGTGAACCACAGTAAGGTCAGGCAACCAAATAACAAAATCCAAGTACCAAAGACAACTCAGAAAAAAAACAGAAAACAAGGCAGAGATCAAGTCCAGAATCAATCTAAACAAAAAAGAAAACCAGACAGACATAACTACAGAACAGTACACAGACTACGCAGAGTAAGCTAAAATAAATAACCATTGGGTATTTAGGTTTGCTGTATCCCTTTAGATAATTCTAAAACACCATGTATACTTTTTTCAACAAACTGCAATGCTACCTTTGTTAAAATGCAAAAACATAAAAGAACTTGTGCATAAAAGAATGTGTGACAAAATGGCACATTTTCCATGTAAAAGAGAATTTCCAGCACTACATTGATCTTCTGAGGGGAGCTGTGAGTGTCTTTGGAGGGAGAATGAGATGCTCGATCACAGAGCTAATGAAATATATGGGACCCTTGTCTCTACTTTATTTCCCTGGAGGATTTGTACTATCTATCTATCTGTCTGTCTGTATGTCTGTCTGTTTGTGAGGATTGATGTTATATATAATACACACACACGCACACACACACACACAGGTTTGTAGTTATATATTTTTGGGGACAGTTCATTCATCTCTATGGGGAAAACTCTAATCCCAACATGGCGACCCTAACCCCTACCTAGCCCTAACCTTAAAGATAAGTAACCAAACAAAATAAGAGACTTTTGGCATTTTTAGTTTTATCTTTTAGCTTTGTGAGGACCTGAAAAATAATTGGCACAACGTCAAAATAACAGGTTTTCGTTATATTGTGGGAAACATTTGCTCTGTGTGTGTATGTAAATGTGTGTGTCTGTGTATATATACAGACACACATTTCTCATTCAATTGAATGAGAAAGTGTGTCCAAACTTTTGGCCTGTACTGTGTATCCATCCATCCATTATCCAACCCGCTTATCCTACTGGGTCGCGGGGGGTCCGGAGCCTATCCCAGAAGCAATGGGCACGAGGCAGGGAACAACCCTGGACAGGGGGCCAGCCCATCGCAGGGCACACTCACACACCAGTCACTCACACATGCACACCTAAGGGCAATTTAGCAACCCCAATCAGCCTCAGCATGTTTGTGGACTGTGGGGGGAAACCGGAGTACCCGGGGGAAACCCCACGACGACATGGGGAGAACATGCAAACTCCACTCACGTAACCCAGGGGGAGACTCAAACCCGGGTCTGTGAGGCAACAGTGCTAACCACTGCACCACCATGCCACCCCCTGTACTGTGTATATATATATATGTGTGTGTGTGTGTGTGTGTGTGTGTGTGTGTGTGTGTGTGTGTGTGTGTGTGTGTGTGTGTGTGTGTGTGTGTGTATATACACAGACACACACATTTACATACACACACAGAGCAAATGTTCCCCACAGTATAATGAAAACCTGTTATTTTGACGTTGTGCCAATTATTTTTCACGTATGTATATATAATTCAATGTAATATGATGGAGCACTAGCCTCTGAAAAGCAAAAGTTTCTCATAAACTGCTTCATTCTTGCTATCCCCATACTGTATCTAGGCTGACTTCCCGAAAAATACTTCAATACCTCCAACCTTCTCTACAAACATACATTTCCAGACCAGATTATGCAAATTACATTCTTTCTTTACTTCTTTATTATGCGTGTTTGCATCATGAATTGTCCATTAAAACCCCCACAGGAGTTATAGTGTGAATCGCTGTGTATTGCTGTTGATCAAAACTTGATTCAGAACAATGACCCACGAAATCCTGAAAAGTCCAGGCCTAAATGAAATAGTTTCTAGACCATCAAAGCATAATGCTTAAAAAATGCAGCATAAATGAATGTCACTTTACAGTACAGACATGGTAGAGCAGTGTTTCTCAAACTGGTCCCCAGGAACCCCCAACCTGTCCATGTTTTTGCTCTCTCCCAGCTCCCAGTTAGGGGGCAAAAATGTGACCAGTCTGGCTGTGAGCTGGGTTGGGAAACACTGTGAAAGAGGAGCGATGAAGGCTCTTGTCGAGTTATGATGAATATCCTTAATATCCGACAAAAAATAAAGCAAAGTGACACCAGGTGTGTAATGCTGCTTTAGATTAATTTTATTTTTTTCAGAGTGGCACTTTCAGTTATGTTTGCTGCTTTATAGATTTTCTGTTTTCGTATAACTCTTAAGATAATGAAAAAGCAAATTAATCTCCTTCTGTCTCTACCATTAAAACTATTGTCCCCAACTCAGAACATTATCTACATGTTTCTGAAGATACTCTTCTCCATTGCAATTCCTTAACATTCTTGCTTTCCTCTTCAAATCTCTCTTACTTAACTGAAGTCAGGCTCTGTTGTTTTAGCTTTCATAGTTGCTTTTAAGTTTCAAAGCTTTTAAAATCATTGATGAGTTCTAGGAAAATGTAATGGTCTAAAAAATAGTGCATGATATCTATCAAGACTTGTAATATTCATTTACAGCATTTTTGATGTTGGAATTACTCCACAATTCATTAAAGCTTAGTCACTTCTCACCATTAGTAGTGCCCTTCTTCATGTGGGTACAGGAAGATGTTTGGACCGCTGACATTTAAAGGTGTCACATCAACAGAGTCTTTGTATATTGTCAGTGTTTTTTATTGTCAAAAATGGTCCCAAAATGCTTCTTTGCCATTGAGTCCACACACTGTGAAGCCTGTCATTCACATCTATCATTTTTTGGTCTTTAACCATGCATTTTTTTTCTTGCCCTTATTTGTTCCAAAAATTATCTCACTTTTGTTTTAATAGCACAATGTATAATAGTACTCTTTAAGTCCAGCAGTATGCACATGATCATATTGCCCCATTCAAGTCATTTGATAGCATCTAACTAAATAGTAATTGTTTTTTTTTCCCATATCTCATCACCACCAAAGCTATGGTTAGTACAGGTCTTCTTGTACACATTCATATCACATGTATTACCCATTGATAAGATAAAGAAGAAACACAATTAAAATAAGATGGCAAAAGGCAATAAATCAAAAAACATTGCAGCACAGACACAAATGGTACAAAGGCTGTTAATTTGACAGGCAGCCACTGAAATTAAGCAGTTGCTTGCGGCACATACAAAACCTTTTTTTCCTAATTCATGTTCTAATTCATGACGATTCTAATGATGATGTATCATAACTAATAGTCGACGTATCTAAATGGTCCTTAATCTATTTACAGTATATTATAATCTTATATTGTCTTACAAATTATCTCTTTTCTGAAGGCAAAGAGAAGAGCACTGTGGAACATTTGTATACAATAACTACCGTTGGCATTTTTTAAAAAATTCATATTAAATCTGATAAGTAATTGGTGAATTGCAGGTCACGGTTTACCAAACCTCCTGTCCTCCATTTGTTATAAAATTAAGAAACCTACAAGTTATGGTGACTTAATTAATATGGCTGCTTTCCAGTCATATAATATTTAGAACATACTATTTTTGAGACCAATTGAAGTAGAAGTAACAAGAATCTTCATGTAAGAATTAATAATCATCCATCCATCCATCCAACCATCCATCTATTTTTTAACTGTTATTTCTGGAGAAGGACAAATATACTAAGAGATTATGATATCTTAAGTAGCTTAACTACATAAATTCACACATTCAATAAGAATAAAATGGTTGTGAGACTGAGGAAGGGCAAGAAGCATCATTCAGTAAGATTTGGGTAGGTGGTACGGGCTGAACGACAAAATGGGGAATGCTGTTTTAAAATTACTGCTAATTAAACTCTGTGACTGAATTGACTTTGTGCTGCCCTGGGATGAGCACACTCACATTGGTTCATAGGGTTTATAATCCTCCATTTGCCTTTTTCATTAAAACAAGATATATAAACGACAAGTTCTTTAAATGTCATCATTGTTGGGAAGGTGATTCAACAAAAATACTGAAAATATTACAGCAATGTTCCACAGCACTGTCCATTCTGGTGTGATGACGGTATGTGCATGATTTTCTCTAAGGAACATTATCCAGAATGATGTCTCCAGCACAAAGTCATGGCACAAGGGAGGGTACAACCTCTACTGCCTGCAAGCTCATCACAACATTGGGGCAATTTAGAGGTTCCAAAGCGACCTAAACACAACGCTTTTGGGCTGGGGGAGGAATTCTGAAGAAACATGACGAGAAGAGGGCCAGAGGAAGGCTTTAAACCCCAAGCCCGGGATAATGATGCTATCCTCTAAGGCCCGGGGCCAACTGAAGGATATTCCCATGTTAGTTAATGACACATTAAGGGGCTTTTACAGAGCATGTCAGGTCACCCCTTGCTCACCGAGTTCTCAGACAAGCTATAATATATTACCATAATTTTATTTTCCCTGACTGTACGGCACTCCAAAGTTTGTGTGAATGAAAAGCATTATTATAAGACTGAAAAACATCACTATAAGATTTCTCATCATCTTGGACAGAATGTTTGTTGATGAGCTGGTACCATATACAGCTGTAAGTTTCTTCAGAAGCTTCAGTGTGTATGTATACAGTATGTAGGCAAATTTTGTTAATTATAATTATGCTTAATCTAGACGTCAACAAAAACCTTATTGAACAACAGATCCAACAGTTCATCATCTTGCATTTCCTTATATCATTTCCCGTTATTTCTTTTCCTTTTAAATTTAGGAAAATATTACATAGTCTAACATAATTTGTGAGAGGCTCACATGCATTTACTCTCACCTCGTAATCTTAGCAAAAGTTAAAATAATAGAAATCTATTTTACACAGTGGTCCCGGTGACAAATAATTATACTACATTGGCATGCACACATCACGTTTAAGTCATGTATTATTTGTGTAAAATTTTCGAAATTTTTAGTTAACACTCATATA
>JAODJW010000036.1:6945406-6964593 GCA_026777045.1 Hyperopisus bebe | reverse complement strand
TATATATTAGAAAAGACAGATAATGGTCCATTTACTTATTTTGGCATTCAAGTTATGGCAATTCAAACAGTAGTCAATGGTATTCTATAGGAAATCAAACATTTTAATTGGCAAGTTCCTAAAACTTCAAGAGGAAAATAAAATGAAATATGAAGGGTACAATAAGCACAAAAAACATTTGTATTGTATTTTTTTAAGATGCTCATTAATTACATGGTGCAAAATTGTGCTACCATGATCCACTACATTTTTTTCATCAACAAACTACTAACCTAATTTGAAACATGGACATATATTTTTTTTTTCTATATATGGACATTGGATTCAGGTATATACACTAGTAACTGAGTTTACAGAACAAATAATTGTATGAAATGGATACAGTGATTTCCATATCATAAATTAAAATGTAACTGAAGAAATCAAATTTTATTTTTCATTCATCAGTATCATGCTCCCAGATATACAACCTTGTAGTATTTCATTACAAAAAACAATCGCAACATGTTGGTGACACAAAAGGCAGGTGATTTCTGAAGCTAAATACAGCTTGCCAAAGAGAAACTGCTCAGTGTACATTTAAGATTTTTGTTCAAAAAAATCCTCTATTCGTGATTACTTTTGTTATAACTTGAGATAATAACAGATTTGTTTTCATTAAAGAAAAATAGAAAAAATTGCTTATATACAAGTTGTTACTTGTACAAGTTTTAAGACCTTATATTAAGTAATAGTCTGTTAATAAAGCAACAAATTATGTAAAGATCAGTATTGAATTCCTCATTACTGAAATCCTCATGCTCATCTGTATCCTCTCATTAACAACATTTTTTTATTTTTTATTTTTTTTGCAAGAAAGCTCCAAGTCTGGCAAAGTGGGAATTCAGAACAGACTGGCAGCATTCAGTGTCTTTCTGAAATATATTTGACAATATATACAGCTCTACAATTATGCAAGACTACCAGGATTTTATCTATTTTTATCAAAGCTAACATTGAAACTACATTTACAGAACTGTTGCTTATTTTTTTATTTGAGTCTTACTTAAAATTGCAGCATTTCTATATTGTGATTGTTTATTTACTGTTTCAATCTGTAAATTTTATTTTCTGATTGTTTGTATAAATGTATATAATGCAGTACTTACACAAAATTAACAAAAACTGAAATTAAAATTATGCCAAATAATCTGCAGATATCCAGGAGTTCTGTACTTGTCTTGAAATTCCCATAATACCTAAGCTGTCTCAGTGGCTATTTTTATTAGTTTATATTTAGTTCTTCCAAAATCAATCGCCTCTCAAACAAAATAAATGAACAAAATCAGCAATAAGCAAGATTTGAATTTAAAGAAATTTAAAGGTTGCAATAAATTACCTTTATAAACAGCAGTGTTTGTTTCTGAAGTAATGTCTTCTCATAGACTAAACTATTTTGACAGCTTATTCTTTTTTATATATAATTTTGTTTGGCGCAGCAATGCATCAGGTTGTCATATTATGATACAAACAGTCTCAATACAATGGCGACTGACTGTTGTTGTGTTATTAACATTTGAAGAGAAGGCAGATGATGGAGGCCAGTAGGAGCCAAAGTGACTGGGTGAGGCATGCAGAACAATTAATGTCTCTTCCTGTGCCTGGTCCTGGGGAAGAAAAGAGAAAAAGACTGTTATGTTAAAGTCTGCTGCTTTCATTGACTTGGGTATTCAGAATGGGAAGAAAACATACAGATACACTTAATGTGGATGCAAAGTAATATGAATATAAATGAATAAACAAACAAGCAAATACATAATATATGAAATATTAAAAAGAATACCTTTAGGGATTTGAAAAATGTTTGTCTGTGATGTTGTTACTTTCTGTTATTTATTTATTTATTTATTTATTTATGTTTTGCCTGAGTATGTTATCGGCGACACTTACTGTTTTAATTTTTTTGGCACTATGTTCTGCAGTTAACATGTAAGTAAATATTTAATTATACCATGTACCCATGAAAACCTAAAATCATTTCAATCTGTAATACTTGATTACTGGAGGGCAGGGCAATGTATCCATACTTGTTTCCATTCAGGCATAAATTTATATGAAATGGCAAATTAGCGTATATCTGAACATCATCAGCATTACCCAATGCTGAACTCAAGGGAGGGTAGGTAGAATTACATAAGATTATGCTCAGTTCAAATATATTTTACAATGAAATGTCCAGTAGGTTAAATTTAAGCATTTGTGTGAATATCTGAAATACAATAACTAGATATATTAGAATGCAAAAAAATAATTCTTCAAATAATTATTCAAGGTCAGAATTTATACACACCACAAAATGCCATTACTAACTGTCCCATTGTAAAATCAAATGGAGTAAAATTTGGTGAATAAAATGTATTTTCTTAATTCCCTTTTGACTGAAACAATATTTCCTTTTCGAGTTAACACCACCTTCTGCAATTTACTGATACTCTAAAAGTAAAATATTACTCTGGTCCTGGAATAGCATAAAACGATTGCAGCCATTCAGATAAAGTAAAATTGTTTTTTTCTCATCTGAATTATAATCAATATTAACTAACACTTTACATTAACTACATAATGCCTCCATGATACATGTGTAGAACATTCGACGCACCTTCATAATGCATTCATAACGCATTCATAGAACATTCATAGGCAGCGTGTAAATATACCTTAATATCCTAACATGATATATCAGCTTCAATATACATTAATAACAAACATCATAGAATTATATTGGCCTAAGCCGATTTCAGTTCTTCCAAGGGTTCCGCTGGCTAGTTGTGAATCTCCACTCAGAGTAGCTAGTTACTGTACATCTTTTCTCAAGATTTCATTGTACCATGATTTTCAATTGGACTGCAATCTGGTCCCTGAGCAGGCCACCGCATTAAGCTGAATTTATTACTAGGTTCAAGAAACCATCCCTGGACTGCATTAGACTTGTGACATAGAATTATCTTGCTAAAAAAAATCCATACAGCTATATTTAAAAATAGCTTTGCAGGTATGCTGACCTTGATTGACTTTGATCCGATAAATACAAAACAGAAATGTGCGTTTTAGTTAATTGGTTGCCCTTTGATAGATGTGCCACTATTTCACGGCTGGGCAGTGCTCAGTAATGGCAACCGATGATTTACAATATAACAAATAACAGGAGGCCAGTCCATTGCAGAGCACACAAGCAAGAGCGATTTTAGAGGTGGTAGGTTGCAATACTATATAGAGCTGTAGGAGGAAATCGGAACAATATGGGGAAAAGATGCATAAGCAAGAACCCCCCCCCCTCAAAAAAAAAAACAGGATGTAATTAATGCAAATATTTATGCAGATTTGTGAATAAGGGCCTGAAAACAATAATCAGTGATGTCGAACTATGGTTGAGCATCTGACTGCCCTTTAAGACAACATCCTTATCGTACCATGACATTTACATCTAAAACACTGGCCATAATGTTCAACAAATAAGAACCAAGCAATTTGTCCACTTAAGTTCCACTTAAATCTTTTTTTTTCCACTCCACCGTTTAGTTTTTTTTTTTTAGATGCCCCTCTGTCATTCACTCTGTCTGTAATTTTCAGGTGAGCCTGACACAACGGCACCTCTCGCATTCGCAAAGTCCACAAACTACCTCTAGTTGGGAACGTTATTCAACAAACACTGCTGCTTTGCAGACTTAGGTAATTGCAATCCCATTCTCCAATAAAGAAATGGTTTAATCTAGAAACGCATTAATCATGGGATAATGCAGTAATATATGAACTAGTAAAGAGATATCTGTATGGGTTCATTAGAGAATATCTTTTATTTAAAATTCATCCAACGTCAGTGCGAATCAGAACACACTCTCCTACACTTCTGTCTAGGAAGACCTAGATTCATACTTGATTTTTTTTTTCCCTCATCAAATGTAGTCTTGCCTAAGCGAGGCAGTGATGCAATGATTTGTAAGGACCGTGTTTGTCTAGCTGGGGTGCTATCGTACGCCACATATGCAAAACTAAAAAAAAAAAGTTTAAATCAAAGTTTTGTATTTGTATGGGTTCAATAATACCCGCCTGAAAGTAAACGGCGCATGGGCCCTAGGCTGCTGCAGACATCACCACCCACAGTTCCCTTCACATGTTCCATTTCCCACCCACAGCCCAAATACTCGGTGATTGTGTGCGTGCCCTGCGAAAGACCGCAGCGATTTAGGGCACACCCCTGCTTTCTGCCTCATGCGGCCTAGGATGGGCTCCTGCGGGTTGCATTGTTGCTTCACACATGCAGGTTTAGGTGCCTGAATTCCTTCTTTCACCTCTTATTGCAGGTTTTCCCGTTTCCTCCTGTAGCCCAAGGACATGATTTTAGGGTGCCTGGCATCACAGTTGGTTGTAGTGTGTAAGTGTGTCCATGTGCCCTGTGATGTAATGGAGGTGTACCCCTGCTGAGTGCTCTATGATGCCTGGGCAGGCGCCAGGCCCTTCCACGGCCCTGCTCAGGATAAACGGCTGAAATATGGATGGATGGAAAAACTTTGTGAATGCTATAATGTAGGCCACAGGAACTAATCGTATATGTATTCACTGGATAGCTTGTCCATCTTGGTCGGAAGTAAAACAAAATAAAACATGAATATACAACACAAACTGAAACAAATTAACAAATAAATACAATTACAAAAGAATAGGGGAAAACCTTCGAGTTAGTGGACAAGGCTGCCAACTAGGCTTCTGTTTTGCGTGATACAGAAAGAATAAAAAAAGGCTGAAACTATGAGTGATTAAAGAACTACACCAAATTTATATTAAGAAAAGCCAGGACATATTTACAGACAAAGAAACCATTCAGTTCTTCCTACTGAAAAGCCACTAAGAAAAATAATGCCAGTTGATTGCAAAGCACACACATACTCACAGACTATAGAAAATTTAGAAACACCAGATGACCTAACTGCATGTTTGGGACTGCAGTAGGAACCCAAATGAAAACATTCAACATGGGAAAAGCAAGTAGTGGTGGAAGTTCATCTGGACATTACAGCCTAAAAAAGAACAGCCCACTTAAATAGCTGTTTAAGGGTACATATGCCAAAAATGGAGTTGCTAACAAAATTAGCAACTCAGTTAATGGCAGCTTTTGGGAAACGTATCATAAATTCTTCTTCTTCTTCTTCTTCTTCTTATTATTATTATTATTATTATTATTATTATTATTATTTTGGTTCTGTTTTCGTAATACAGTAGCTTTTACCTTTCTTTGCTACTTTGGGGCTTGTTTTCTAACTCAACCTACCACATTGGTGGAAGATGTGTAACTAAGCAGCAGTTCAACTCTCAAACTAATCTTTTCCTGCATGTCGCTCCAAAAGAGAATGAATAACTAAAGTACTTCTAGGAACAAATATTAGTGATCAACAGTGAGCCCAGGTCTGGAACTTCTGTATGAATTGCACCATCTGCCACCACCTGCTGCTCTGATTACACTTCCCATCATCGAGGTGTCGTAAGATGGACACTGCAAGACCACTGTAGCTGGGGGACATTCTGGCTGGTTAACTGTGCCGCATGGCATCCCAAGGCTATCTGCTTAGCGAAAGCTACCCCCAAAGCCTTTATAAGGAATATCCTGCAGGACAAAACTGATATCCAGCTGGGCAGTCGAATGCACTGAATGCATACTACCTACTTGCTTCACTTCTGTTGCTTTTGAGTATGCTCATTCGTTCTGGATTGTGATGTCACAGAGGATTCGCTTTTGCCTGATAAAGCGATATTCACAATCACAATGCAAAATCAGGTTTCAGGGATTGCAGGGCAGCTACACACTTGAACAATGTCATCTCTTGTAGCCAGTTCAGCTTACAGCCTCGAGTTAAAATGACTGATTTAACCCAGAGGCTGCAAAGATACAATGAATGCTTAGAGTCAACTCTGGGACTGACACGTTTTCAGCTTATATGACTGATTCAACTCAGTCACATAAACTGAGACCAGTGAGACAGCTAAATTTGTTAGATTGCAATGCCCTAATACTAACATTCTAGTGTTTGCTAACCCTGGCCAGGAATTGCAGTAACACCACTGCCTTTTACTAGGGTTAGAGATTTTTAAGATAACCAAATAGCAATGATTTTACAATAATTTGCTGGGTGGTAATAATATATACCAATCACAATTCAAGCCAAAACACAATAATCACCCTATATGACCACTTAGCTACCCAATTACATTGCCAAGGCTCTCACGTTTCATCAAAAGTTTGGAGTGAGATTACATTAGAGGCGAAACGAGTGTCTCACGGTCAATGCGTAGACTTGAGAGCCCGGCATTACACATACACAAATCTACACACAAAGTCAAAGCAATACATACCCAGCGGAAGATATACACAGTAGATGTGCAGGATCTGGCCACAGATGTTAATTATGCAATATCATATGGAAGCTCTGGCTATAGGGTGTCTCCCAACTAAAGGTTACATAAGGTCAGTGTGCTAATCAGACCTACAAAGTGGGAGCTCTGACTACAGAGTATCTCCTTGTGGTCTACAGATGGTAAGTATGCTAATCACTCACACCCACAGTGGGTATAGACTGTTCCCTAGTTTAAGCTACTGACAATAACTGCATAGCACTTTGATACCTCAACAATAAAGACACATGGTGAGTTTGCTAATCACAAATACACTTTGTCTCACTGGTTCTTTTGTAGACTCCTTAAATCCCAGATCAAGTAATAGACATTTCCTTTCAATATGGTAATGAACCAGTCAACAACCAGGCGCTGCAAATGCTTTTTTTCTTTCTTGTGGATGCTGCAAATGTTGTTTTTCCTAGGGATGATGTAACGTGTGACCCGGGACAAGGGACAGAGGAGCCAGAAAAGAGAGATGGATGATTGTTCAAGCAGAGAGTCTGTGAAGACCTGCCAGTGAACCACATCTTGCTCAGTGAGGGTTGATGTGAGGCCACCAGAGGTAGCATGATTGTCTGAGTACAATTTTGTGAGAGCCAACTTGACAGCTCACTCTTGAGGCGAACAACAGCACAGGCTCAAAAGTAAAAGGTACAGAAATCCTGGGCCAGAAGCAAGATGTGTGCCCATCTGTTCCTGGTTGGACTCACGTTGCCTACCACAACACATGCACCTTGTCTGGAATCATTGCATAATAGCAGGCCAATTAAGGAAGATGCTGAATGAATATTGCAGCTGGGAGGTACTGAGGAGAGCCTTAGCTGATGGTCAAGTCTACTCGTGATGTTTCCCAAACCAGGTAGCACCATTTTGTTCTGTAACAGTTTCCATAAGTTGAATGAGGTGTTGAACAAGCATTGATGTCTACCTTTTGCCTATGGATAATAAGTTGATATAGAGGCTGGCGTGGGCACAGTTCATCCCCAACTTGGACCTCACCAACAGCTACTGGTAGGTGCCACTAATATGTCAAAAGAAGGTGGCATTCAGTGTGACCACTGAGTCCTAGGAGTGAGGAGTTATACTCTTAGGGCTGTACAGGACCTAAGGTACCTTCTAACACCTTCAGAGCCTAGGGCAGGGCCTCCCGACTTTAACCAGTCATTCACATCCCATATGGATGTGTCCAACACAGGTGTGATGGTGATGTGGAAATTTAACAGGAAAGAATCCAGTGTCATACCTGAGCCAGAAGTTGACATCTGTGGAGAAAAGATACAGCATTGCATAGAAGGAAGCCTTTGACACTGGAAGGGCAGTGACCAAAGATACAGCACTGCATAGAAGGAAGCCTTTGACACTGGAAGGGCAATGATCAAAGATACAACACTGCATAGAAGGAAGCCTTTGACATTGGAAGGGCAGTGACCAAAGATACAGCACTGCAGAGAAGGAAGCCTTTGACACTGGAAGGGCAGTGACCAAAGATACAGCACTGCAGAGAAGGAAACCTTTGACACAGGAAGGGCAGTGACCAAGCCCCGCTATTAGCTCTTGGACAACTGTCCATTCTGGTCATGGGCAGTACGCCCCACAATGGATGGTCAGGATGAAGGACACTCACATGCATGTGGTTCTTCTCTTCTACTATAACCCCTTTTCATGTACATCTCTGGCTGAACTGGGGTCATTTCAATGCTGATGGCCTCTCCTGTCTCCAAGACTTATGATCTAACTTCCACTGACAGACCAGAACAACTCCTGGGGGGGACACTGTCATGACAGCATCTCCAAGGCCCACCCACACTTGATATTTTGACCCAGAGGCTGTATTCTCAATGCAACAACATAGACAAAGGCCACCTGTGAAAACCACAGGGAATGTTGTTTCAGTCCCCCAGCCTGCATCAGGCTGTGGGTTCATGTCCACAATGACATGCGGCTGGAGACAGGTCACTACCCAGCTAGCATTGCTTTTAAAACAACTTCCCTGACTGCTTCTCACATCATTGGGCATAATCTTCAACTACAATAAACAGGGCAACCCCTTAAAATCCAGTTAGTCTTTTTTTGGGTTCAGTTTTCACCCCGATTTTTGATTTCTTTTACATACCCTCACTTTCATTTTCAGGCAAACCTGGCACAGAGAGAGGATATTAGCAGTCCTGTTTTGTCAGTCTGTTTTGTGTATCTCACTACATTACAGTATATTTACAAAAATAAATCAGCCACCATAACAGGCGTCTTTTTAGCAAATAAATAATGCTTTTTGTTGAAATTTGATGCTCGGTATTCTTTATTCATGAAAATCACCTAATTTATTTTAGCCTTCAGGAAATGCTTTTGCACAAAACCAAACTCCAAGGAGCTTTTTTCTTCACAAGTGATTTTCATTACTGCTACAGCAATATGTTTTGACATCAAAGCACTGGTCAAATAATGATACCAAGAATATTTATTATTGTAGATCACAATGAAATAAAAATGTCACTGTAACACTTGCTCGGGGTGAGGCAGCAATGAGAGCTACCCGATACGGGAATGGAATGAAGGACATCAGAGTCGTATGCAATGATACTTCTTTCAATTACAGACCACACTTATGACAGCGCTTCCATAAGATTGTTATGGAGCTGAAAAATTCCTATTGCCTAGTAGTGTTGTAGCCAATCATATAAAAGTATATCAGAGTAATAAACAACTATGTTACTGTTTTATCGATTCATCCTATTGTACTTTTTATCATCATTTTAGAGTTTGCACTTTCTACTTAAAGTTTAATGTAGCCTAGGTGTGTAGTAAAGCTATACCTTCTATTTTCAATTTTTGCGTAGTACACTACGATGTTCACACAATGACGAAACAGACTAACCATGCATTTCTCAGAATTTATCCCCGTCGTTAACAGATGCATGAGGGCACAGAAATTTTGGAAAAGGATTGGGTGAATTGATTGAGTATTTTTGTCATCTTACTGTGTACTTTGTTTATTATTCTTTCATTTCCATTAGATTTTTATTATTTTGTAGGGATGTGAATCAATTAAAAAATTAACCAATTACACAGTTTTCTATGATTAATTATGACTAATCAGACATAACATTAGAATTTATGCATAAATCATAAATATTTAAACATTGAATTACCTACAGAACGTGTAATTAACATAAAGGGGGGTATATGGGTCATTCTTACAAATTCATTAACATAACATAGCAATTTTCTCTAATTTTTAAAATTATTTTCAAGACAGACTCAAATTATTTATTGTTATACACTTCATTGTCTAAACTATTGATTGTGCCTCTGGGGTAATTAATTCATTTTGTTGTATTAGCATTAATTTCTGCTTTAATAAATAAATAACAAACAAACAAATAAATAATCAAATTCAGGGTAAGACTTATGGAGATGAGCAGAAACGGCAAAACTAACCAAGAATTGGCTAAAAATCTCATCATACAGATTGAGTGTTTATTGTGGTTACATGCAGTAAAGGTGACAGATTTATATAAATTTTATCTAGCCTTATGTTATTTGATTTTTCGTTGACTATTTTTGGGAAAGGGGTTAAAAAAATCATCAAATTAATGTAATTGTAATATGGTTCATAAGTTAAATTAATACCACTTGCTCTACACAAAAACAATTTCACTGTAACAATTTTTTTTATTCTCAAATTTGTGAAAATGACCCATACTACATATTTCATGGTTTAAGCTAAAGTTGAGATGTACGGCTTATTGATTTCCAGCAAAAATATTACTTGCAAGCAAGTACAAGCTGAATTTCAATGCTTTCAAAAAGGCTAGATGAACAGATGGCAGTAAGAACAGAGGGGAGATTGTACTATCAGTAAGGATGTCAAATGATTTTTTTTTTTTAATCACACAACTTGGTGATTAATGGCAAATACCACATATACATATAACTGCATGTACTCAACAGGTGGATCAAAACACTATTTAATCCTGACTGTGTTATCAGTCTAAAACCTAAAACATGTTTGGCAGATGGCTGTAAAAACAGATGCCTAACAAGCACTGAAAGAACAGTTAATGACATGAAACTTCTTAATATTTAAAGGTATAAGCCTTCCATAAAATAAAATGAATACTGCAAATTTAGATATTTTTATCCTATGTATGCAACATCCAGCAATTTATTAAAGCGAATAAACCAGGTTACACAGGTCCACATGAGATGCCAACTGAATTAATTCATCCAAAATCTCATACTTACACAGAATGCACTGAATATCTTCAGAACCCTATTATTTGACTATTAATGTAGCACATACTGTACAGTTTGTATACTTGCCAACACTATGCATGCACTCGGACATATTGTGGTTGCCATCTTGCATATTCTCTGACCCGGATGTTTACCAAACATGTAGCTTGACCCCCGAGAAAGTTAAAAACTGTTGAAAAACTATCAACGAAAAAAATAATATTCGAGTAATCATATGTAACTGGGTATGGTTTTCTACTTATATTTGAAGAGAGACTGCAGTTCCTCTGTCATATTGACACTTTGTTCCAAGCGAGCGACGTTAAGTTTGCACCCCCAGTGGCCTTGTGGGATAAGGTAGCATCCATCACACTTTGGAGTATACTGTAGAATAGAGTATGTCATCCAGGTACCATTCGCCTACTGTCTCATCCATACTGAAGATTTGGGCATACTGCTGACTTTGCATACTATATTTCACATATTTTGCTAACAAATATAATATTTTGGAATTACCAAATATTTTGATTTTAGCTGTAAATTCTGGGATTCTGTGCAACGTCATGACATAAACTCTTATAAGCCTCTATTACAATATAGGGCATGCTGTTCTCCCATTTAAACATCAAAATACTGCATGCTTCAATGCGATCAAAGAAATAATGATGCAATATGATTTAAAAATTACGCCAAAAATACACATTAATCACATTTCCCAGCTCATGTTATTTACATTATTTTAAAAAACAAAAATAAATGGACCACTTCTATAACTTTTAATTGCTTTGTTTAAACTTCAAGATTAATAATAAAAAGTAGTGACAAAATAACGAAAATAATAATGGGATCTATTTCCCCAACAGGCGCTTAAGACAAAAGAGTGCTTAAAAAAGTTAGGTACGCTTTTGGGTTACGCATGTTCACACCAGTGTGCATGAATTAAGATGATCGAAACAAACACTTTTACAGGTGAATAAGTGAGAAATAGTCATTGGATCAAGGCATCAGTGAAAATGAGTGCATGCACTGGAAAAATGTGCACAAAAAGAAGGCAGTAATAAAGTTTGAGCAAACTGAATATTTCAGAAACAAAATTTAAGAGCTAAACTTTGCTACCTTTAAACTTCATTAGCTTAGAGTGGCAATTGCTTCAAGGTCTCCTCTGTAAATCATAGATGATAACCAAATCCAAGTCAATAAGCCAACGGTACCTTTGGGTATTTCAACTCCAAAGAATAGCCAACCAAAGTCATATTTCCTTTTGACTGAGTATTCAGACTGTAGTATATTTGTTAAATGCAATTTCGCATTAGCCACTGCTGTAATTTTGAAAAAGGAGTCCATGTGTCTAACTAGAGTTTTTAACTCACATCAACTTACATAATTTATTCAAAATCATTAAAGAGGTGTTATACATAATCAATTAAGTAATTTACAAATGAATTAGCCTTTTAAATTTTCCATTTTGTTCAAAAACTAAACAAATAATAATTTAAAGGTACATTCATATATTTTCAAAACATTTTGAAAAATCCTTTCAATAAAAGATATTTGTATACTTACTATATAGGAACAGACTGGCATTGTGAATTCCAAGTTTGTTTGTAGCCACACATGTGTAATTTCCATAATCATCCTCAGTAACATTGGAAACCACCAAGAGAGTGCGAGTCCCAAAGATTTGGATGTTAATTCCGTGGGTGTTGGTTAGTCTAGAAGAAGAGAATGCATTTTGTTTGTTTTTAATTTTTTTTCAATGCTTTATGCTTGCTTACATAGTAGAAATACTCATAAAACTTCCTGTCCCACACAGAACGCCCCACAAGCTGTCCCATACTATAATGATCAGATAGGCCAATACAGGAAGAAAAAAAAATACAATGTATTTTTACCTTTTGTCATCTCTGTACCACTCAAACTCAGGCTTAGGTACGGCTGATGCATCACACTGCAGGACACCCAGACGTCCCACTTGGGTTTCAGAGCTCTTGGCCTCTTTGATGAAGGGAGGATCTACAAAAAATAACAACATTTATTGTTGAAAATACTCAACACTTTATGGTAGTGGGAAATTTTGGAGAAAATGCACAACAAAGAACTATGTTAACACAGGAAGATCACCTGAATGTTTGAAAAATAAAATTTGATGTAAGGAAAGTTAAAATTCAAATAAGTTGCGTATATTACCTGTCTCTGTGTATCACTTTGGAAATGTGTTGACTAAATAAATAAATGTAAATTTAATCTTTACACTACCCTCTCTGTAGATGAGAACAAGCTGGCTGTGAAGGGCAATCACCCATAGCCCCCAGGGAACTGGGGGGTGGGGGGGTCAAGGGCCATGCTTAAGGACCAGCAGAAGGGCTGAGGCCAGGCCTGAAGTGGCAACCTTCTGATCACAAGCACGGAGGTTTAGCTCACTGAGTCACATGCTGCCCCTGTGCAGGATATACTGCATTATATTGTGGGGACTTTGCATGCTATTCTCATGAGGATCTCCTCTATTGACTTTTGTGGTCCAAAGACTGCAGTGTAGGAGTCTGTATGAGTATATGCACCACACAACAGACAGGAATCTTACCCCAGCTTCATACCCAGAGCTGTCTAAGATGGGAATATGGAATACAGATGGATGGATTAAAATTCAGGTCACATATTTGGCAGTCACAGGTACTGTACTAAGTCCATGCCCAACTTATGGTATTTTTGTAAGAATAATAATTAACATATATGGAGACAAACTTATAGTTGACTTATTATCATGTTTGTGTGGAACAAACAGAATCTAAAAAAAATGTTCACGTTAATTCTAAGATCATGTCAGTGATCCTCGTTCCTGGTTTTCCGCTTAACTTCACTCCCATCATCTACTGCAAAGATTGTTGCCTGTCTTCATTATTACGAAAAAGTGCAGCGGACAGGGGATTGCAGCAGCTTTGTTGCCCGGTTGTTGATACTATTCGCTGTCGAAGTGCTATTGTGTGAGACTGGCCTGCTATGTTTTGACTTGCTTGCCTGTTGACTACAAAATGGCCTATTCACTATGAAGTGCACTATACTGTATAGTGGACAAGCGGGCATTCCGAACAGAGCCTGAGAGTCATATGACTCAAGTCGCCCACCCCTGGCAAACAGAGTCCTTTCTCTTATGGTTTTTGTTTAATTGTAAATAGAAATAATACACTGTGGTTTTTCCTCCCTTCCTCACATCCTTCTGTGATGTCTCCTCCTATCCATTTATTAACTTTGCTCTTCCTCTGCTTTGTAATTTCTGTTATGGCCTTTCGCCCCTAGACAGGCTGTAATAGCCCCCGTGGGATTGCCCTAGGATCAGGGTTTTAAATTTGATATACAGCTTGACATGTTCACCGGATATTGTGTTTGGGTAGTTAGGATGTTTCCGCAGGGTTTAAGTCGACCCGTTGTAACACCATTTGTTATTTTTTTGGTTGTAATTTTTCCAGTTTTATTTTTCATTGTCTTTTTCCTAAATCTTGTCCCTGCAATTTCAGTAATAACATGGTAATGACTAATTTATTTGTGTCCTACTTCAATGCAGTTGAATTGCTCGCACAAAGGCAAACTACTCCAGATTTCGAGGATTAACATTTCAGTTTTTTACAATTATTCAAAGAATAAGTCTTATTTATGTCAATAATCAACTATCAAACAATTAGTATGCATAATGGAAAGACTATGCTGACAACAAAAAATGGAAAAAAGTCAACTCCATATAACGCCCAAAATTTAAATTTGCCCTTTTATGACCATAAAAATCTACCCTTGCATGGAGGATTCCTGATTACACATTGCTTTCTTTTCTTTTATGGTGTTTTTCATAAAAAAGACTGTCTCACACAGGCGTCTGAAACATTATAAACAATTAGCACAGCATGTCACAATTGGATTTCTCATCAAAAGGCTTCTTTGTACAGAAACACAAAAAGTGTGAGGAAATTGTGAAAGCTTCACACTGAAGCCCAAATGAAGATGTACAGCACTGATTCATACTTCACATTATCAATGAATTCGTAATTCTTTTTGCTTTTCAAAGTAAAACATAAAAGAAACTATGATTGCATTATATGAATTTAAGTTTTACTTCTTGCTATATTATTCATCCATCTAACCACCCTAGTCTTCATTTTGAAGTGAAACTTCATCTTAGCTCATGAAACATTTTTCTGTTTAGAAAAAGTGTAGGCAATAAATGTTTAAATGTATCCATACATTTTTGATTGTCAAAAATATAATCTCATTCATTCAATTATCAATGTTAGAAATGGATTAATTCATATTTTAAACAAAACATTTGGCAATGCTTTACATTAACTGCTGTCATAATGCATTCATTATGCATTCACAGAACATTCATAGTACCTTCATAATGTGTTCATAGAACAATCATGTAAGTATACTATAACATTGTAACATACCATACCAGCTTTAGTATATATTAATAACAAACATTATATGATTATAATGTTTGTTATTCATATAGTGTTTGTTAGTAGGGAAGAAATTTCACAAACTGATTTATTGCAAAGGTGGCATCCTATGATGATACCGCAGTTGAATTTACTGAGCTCTTCAAAATGACCCATTCTTTCACAAATGTTTGTGTACCAGACTGCATGGCTAAGGGCTTGATTTTATACACTTCTGGAAATGTGTCTGAATGGAACACCTGAATTCACTGATTAAGACACGTATCCCAATACTTTTGTCTATATAAGGGTTGGGCAATATTATCTGCAAAGGGCCAGTGTGTATGCAGGTTTTTGCAGTAACCTTTAGGTTAGCTGTTGAAAACCTGGTGTGAGGATTCTTCAGCCAATCAGTCCTCTAATTAGTAATCTAATTAGGGAACTGTAGCAAAAACCCACGTACCCAACAGCCCTTTCCGGATAAGATTGCCCATCCCTGGTTCATATAGTGTAAATCAGGATGTTGTGGTCTATTTACGTTATGTTTTATGCATTAATTATGAATGCATCATCAGGGTGCACTGAATGTTCTATGAATGCATTATGAAGGTGGACTGAATCTTCTACTAATGCATTACAATGACATCATAAAGGTACAATTAATGAAAAGCATTACCAGATATTTAATAATGTCTGTTAAAGGATAGCGGCTCAGCAGTTTAGTGGCTCAGTCATGGCCGATTCACAGCCCTGGCTCTGTGTGTGGAGTTTGTTTCTCCCCTGGCGTTTCTCCTGGTGCTGCAGCTTCAAATGAGTCTAGGTGCCACTAAACTGCAGAGCTCCCAGCTTTGTGCCTTGTCCTTGTCCAGTGCCCTGTTAAGTTCACTGTGACACTGTACTAGTTCACTGTAAGTGGTAATGGAAAATGCATGGTATATATCGTATTATCCAATCGCTGCTCTCATTGAACAGCTCTGAAAAAGTATTACTTGTTATGTAACCTCTAACAGTTATTGTTCATGGATGGCATCCAAGCTGATCGGAATTATGCAGCCAAACTCTTCCTGCATCACTTGACATTCTGCACAAAAGTGGCTAACGTGCTCGTTTGTGAGGCAGGACTTATACATTATTATCGCATTTTGAAAATCAGACACTCTGCCCACGATGGCAAGTGGGTGGCTTTTTGTTTCTGTAAGCAGATATCCAGGGATGTCTCACAATATATTTACATCCAGACAGGGCCACTTCATTTGCATAATTGATCCATTGAGAGGATAGTAGTGGCTGATAAGTCAGACAGGAACAAGTGCGATCAACACAAGAAAAGGGTCAGTCCTTTTGTCACATCCCTTTGCTGAACTTACCAGTTTGTTTTTACCAAATTCCACAGAGAGGTGGAGCTTAATTTTCTTGGTTGCCTCCATTGTGTTGGTAAGTAACCATCACTGTCACCAGGCAAACTAAGGAGCAGAGAGACACACTGTCTTCTGAAATACCATGCAGAAGACATAGGGTACTATTTTACACCCAGAGCAAAGTGGCACCAGGTGCAATGCAAATCTTTACTAGCATGAGCCCAATACAGTTGTTATTTTCCAGTGCCCATGTAGCAAATGTACTCGTGCCCATCTGAGCGCACATGAGCATATCGGCCCTAAAATGAGGCGGAATCAGGTGTTTTGTTGGCACATTGCTATCTTCAGCCAGTGGAATATGATTGTGTTATTGACCAGCAAAAACCTGGTGTAAAGTCAATGGTGCAGTATTTCACTGTTATTTAAAGGGTGTGTTATCAAGATAGTAACATGCCCCAACATTGGCACATGCAAAGTGCGTGTACACTGCACATAGGCGTGTACATAGGCGTGTACACTGCAGAAGAACACGTAGCAGTGTGCAAGCATGCAAAAGATTGAAAATAATGAAAATGACAATGATCATTAATGTGTATATCAAAATATTTTTAAAAAGATATGTCAAAATGGTAAGTCGTAAGAGCCATCAGAATTGGCCAATCGCAGTAATGAATAAGAAAACTGGCTAATTATTACAGTGGGTCCCCCAGTGTCTGGGGTTTCAGTAACTGTGGTTTACTGTGGTCCAAAAAAGAAGTTTAAAAATTCCAGAAAGAGTTTTAAACCACATGCCAAGTAAGTACAAGCTGCAAGCCAGTGAGTACCTACACAAAAAGACCATTTTAAACAAATACATTTTTCTGATTACAAATCATGTACTGATACATGATACAACACTTCTCATTGTAAAATGTGTAACAGTAGCATGTTTTTTTCAGTGTTCCTTTGTCCTTTTAGGGGTATAAAAAACATGATTTTCATTGCTCTTTCATCACTTGATACATTATATTTTTTCATTGCTATATCGTCTCTTGAGAATGAAGCTAAACCATCACAATCGTTTTCTTTCGACTGAATACACTTTATAATTACTGTATTTGATGTTGTAACATCTTCCTGTGTGTATTTTATCAATGAAACTTAACCAAATGACTACGCAAAAGTCACATTATATATGGGGTCTGCAGACGTTTCACCGTTATATGTGGCTTCGGCTATCTGTGGTAGGTCTTGGTCCAGATATGGTGGTACTACTGCAATTATTATTATTAGTAGTTTTATGGACTGTAAATCTCAGGGAGCTTTGGTTAAATCCTGCTGTTGCCGTAAATGGTCTGCTCGCGCTTTCGTTTCACGCACTGGCAGATGTTTCCTCGGCAGAGAAGCATTCTTTTCTACTACCTGGCAACAGCAGTCTGCCAAGGTGTTGACTTGGTCTCCAAAGTCCTCAGATCTCAATCCAATCATGCACCTGTGGGATGTGCTGGACAATCAGGTCCAATCCATGGAGGCCCCACCTTGCAACTTACAGGACTTAAAGTATCTGCTGCTATTGTCTTCAGCTGCTGACGACCTCCTTGAGGTCTTGACAGAGGGCAGATGGTGATTTTCTCTCCTGTGAAATGACTCTCTATATTGAGAGAAACCCAAGTGAGCTTACAGTCGGAGGACAGGCAGGTGATACTGCAAGCTCCCAGCTGCTTGATATTAGGCAGACCCAAAGCAATTAGGTTATTCAGTGTCTCAAAAACCGCATTTGTTCCTTTCACAGGTGTGCAGCCCCGAAAAGTGGGACTATCATGTTAATAGTGAAGCAGATAGCCCAATATTTCCACTATTGGCCTAATGATTACCCCCCCACCCCCACCCAGAGATGACCCCTTGAAAAGTCTACAGCACTACCCTCACCTCTTACCTCACCTAAGCAATTCTCTGAAAAATGCAATGAATTTGCAGCTTTGTTTTTACTAACAAAATCGCTTCCATTTGAGAGAACACTGGGAATTCTGCCCCCTACAGACTGGTTACTCACCAACCACACATTAGAGCAAGTATTATAATGCACAGCTTTTCTGTTAGATGTCTTGGCACTCACTGGAGTCATAGTCTATCTAAAATCCTCCAGCTGTGAATCTGATCCTATTTCTGCAAAAAAAAAAAAAAATGAACAGGTTTTGAATATATTATGAAATGATATTCAGAGAATTTTTAATCACTGCAGCAGGGAATTTATCCACTTAGTTTTAAAACAGCCATTGTCAGACCTTTCTGGTAGAAAAGAGATCTTGATTCTACTGTGATTAATAATTACACACCTATTTCTAATCTTACTCTCTTTGGCCAAATCACTGAGTGGTAACTGTTGCGAATAATGATTAGCTCAATGGTCATAATCTCAAAGAAAAATTGCAGGCTGATTTTAGAATCCACAGCAGTACTGAGATAGCACTTCTTAATGTTTCAAAGGCTCAATAAGAAACTGCCTATTTTAATTCATCTTGTTCCAAGTGCTGCCTTAGACATCATTAACTATAAGATCCTCTACTGTCTGGCCTCACCAGCTCAGCACTAGCCTGGTTTAGATCTTATCTGACTGGCTGTGTCTCACTAAATCTTCACCTGTGATATTTTCTAAAATGCTTTTAACCATCTCACAGACGTAAGATGTAAATCTCACAGGATGTCATGTGCCCACATTCAACAAAATAAAGATAAACAAAAGACAAAAGAAAGGAGAATTGAT
>JAODJW010000036.1:6925045-6943942 GCA_026777045.1 Hyperopisus bebe | reverse complement strand
CCCCACCTTTCCCACCTAGTTAAGCTGCTATAGTTAATTAGACCTGCCGGAGCCTCTTTATCTCCATGCCGCACTACAAATTACTCCATCTAATTCCGTCCATTTGTCACAGACTTTTATTAACACCCTGCTCATTTCTCCCCTGCACCACGAGGGATTCTGTCATGGGGCTCCTGATGGTGGGCAGTCCCCTGCTGGTCCACCCAGCCTGACCACACATCTGCCGTCCTCCCCTGCTGCACCGTGCCACACCACCCCTCCATCCCGCTGGCGGATGCAGCATCTTCACATGCTTGCCCAGACATCAGCATCCTGAACTCCACAGCACCGTCTGCATGTACCCCTGGACTATTTACAATTCTGCTACATAAATCAGGACTTTGTTATTTCGGACTTCCTCTACCAGCCCCTGGAGGATGGGCTCCCCCATTGAGTCTGATTCCTCCCAAGGTTTCTTCCTTCTGGGGAGTTTTTCCTTGCTACTGTTGCCTCTGGCTTGCTCTCTGGGGACACTGGGTAGGGGTAATGTAAAGTGCTTCGAGACAATGTAATGTTGCGAAAATGCGCTATACCTCGTACGAAAATAAATGAATTGAATTGATGTATCTCTTTCCATAATCACTTTAGCTTTAAGACGCAGTGTATCGAGGATAGCTTATTACCACCTTCACAATATTGCCAAGATTTGCAACAAGCTTTCCACTGCTGATTGAGAAAAGCTTGCATGTGCCTTTGTGACAACTAGAATAGACTTGTGCAGTGTTCTACTACCAAGCGTGCATACGAGCTGTATTAAAAGCCCATAAGGACTTCACAGCACAGCTGCCAGAATAATGCCCTGCCTTAGCTGCAGAGATTGCATTTCACCAGTTCTCCAAACTCGAACAACAGTAACCTGCTGGTCACCCCCTCAATCTGCTCAAAATATGGAAAGTCAGCTTTCAGTACTACTGCCCTAAGCTATGGAATTCTCTCCTGGTCTTTCTTCAACACGAAAACACAGTAGATACATTAAAAAACACCCGAATATATACATTTTTACTCCATCTTTCAATTAGACTGTGTCTTTACTCTATCAACAAAACCAGGTTGTGGTATATTGCTAATTTTTGATGTTTTATTTCTTTATTGTATGTTACATGATTTTATTTTAATTTCATTTTCACTTTGCTTTACTGTGGTTTTATCTCCAAATGTGATTGTTATACATTTTTGCTTAATCCTTCTTTAAAGAATGTTGTATATCCTTAAAGTAATACTTAAATATAGCTATTACTGAATAAAGCTATCGTCTGGCATAAAATTATGTGGCGATAAATAAAATATTCCGATTCTGTATGTTATGCTACTTGCATAACATTACACATAAACTACAATACATTTTAATTATACAATGCATTTACAACATACTCCAAATGCAGAATTGCACAAATTTCTTTGTAACTGTCAATGATTTTATTTACCATATGGTTGTTTTATCATTTCAGTTCATTTCATTTGTTTGTTTATTTATTTATTTAGTTGAATTGGCTCATTTAGTTTATTTACTTTTTATTGTTTGCTGCTGTTTTTAAATGCGCTGTGTTGCCCAGGGGCTCTGTGTTCTTTCTCTCTCTCTCGTAATTATCTGTGGTAAGGAGAGTGACAATAAAACTTTTTACGTGCCATGTAGGATGATTAAATAC
Source organism: Hyperopisus bebe (assembly GCA_026777045.1). Lineage (NCBI taxonomy): Eukaryota > Metazoa > Chordata > Actinopteri > Osteoglossiformes > Mormyridae > Hyperopisus > Hyperopisus bebe. Next base: position 6,942,257 of record JAODJW010000036.1, on the reverse strand, counting down.
AGTCCTAAGATGTTACAGGGACAAGTCGAAACGATCAGATTCTGAGCCTACCCCTCCCAGTCAGCTATGGCCCAGGCTGTGGTACTCCCTGTGAGTAAGGACAGAGGCCTTAGTGGTGAGAGTGTTATCTGGGAGCTGGGTGGAAGAGAAGAATCATACAAGAGAGTGGCATTTTCCAAAGGAGTTTCATTCCCTGCAGCAGATACATTCAGTGTCAGAGGTGGAAGTTTCAGGTCCAGAAAGTAAAAAAAACAAGATTTTTGTTTCAACCAGCCAGTTGAGCATAGAGCGTCACTTTCAGAGAATACTCAACTGATTGGGTGAAACAAAATCTTGGTCTGGATTTTAACTTTCTGGACTTGAAATTTCCACCTCTGGCAGTTTCTGCATGCTCAACATAAGTTTGCCACTGACAGCATCAGTAGCTACTATTCTAGTCACTAAGAACATAATAACAAGTTCTGCTTGGCATAGGCTAACTACACATTGTCGATTTTATGTTTTCTGCATTCTTGACTGGTACATGGCTGCCCAAGCTGGGTAGAAATCAGTGAACAAGATCATCTACCAATAACAATCATCCTCCTGCATTTGTTACACCTTGGAGTTTTTGGTGGCCAATAGGACATAATCACAGAGTGATGCATAGACATGTATGGACCAAGGTTCTGTGCTAATGCGGGACCATTACCAGAGGAGCGGAACAAGAATTGGAACCTGGATGAAGCAACAATCAAGGTACCAGGGATCAAGACTAAGAAACATTCATCAAGATCAAAAGGTCATAGAGCACTTAGGTAAGCACCGCGAAACAGAATCCAAAGTCATTATAAGGTTATGTTTTACATTTCGTGTATATTTTCAAAATGCCAGTTTTCCATCTATTTATGTCTTAACTTGTTAGTTCATTCATTATACTTACAGTTGACGACAACATTGACATATTTAACATCTGGGGTGGCCACATCATTGCTGGCTTTGCACTCATATTTCCCAGCCTGGGTCCGTAGGATGCCTGATATATCCAGGTACTCCTCCCCATCCAGAGGCTCAGCTGCAAGAGACAGAATAGACCAGAGTAACAGAAGAGAATGGATGGATAACAGACATAAGGTAGCAATAATAACAGCCGCAACAACAACTTTATTATTATTATTATTATTTTTATTGTTTTTGTTAATGATCATACTAATAATATATTAGTATTTCAATGCTGCAAATTATTTTATTTATCATTTTATCTGACAGCTCACACACAGCACTGGCATTTCACTAGTAAAACAGAATGCACTAGACTCCAGTATTTATAAGCAGGTTTCCATGAGACATTGCCAGTGCAGGTGTGTGGTGAGTTTGTAGCCTCTCCCTACAGCCACATGCCATGGGACTTGCTATCGTTGTGAGGCTCCTTTCTTATTTCCATTTTTCAGAAAAAGTATTGATAATTTTTTTCTGCTGTCGCAGTCCTGTGTTTTTTTGTTGCATATGGAAAATCAACTGCTGACAACATTTGCCTCCAGCAAATAAGAAGACAGATTTGCAGTTTCCACAATGGATGATACAATGGATGCTGCATTCCACATATAGCCTATTTACATCTTGATTCTTATAAATATTGGTTTTGATATAATTAGCTAACGTCCAGGGTTCAGGGCCTCCTGGAACCGGCATCAGAGTCTTCATGGTCGTGATATAAGCCTATATTATCAAGACTAAACTTTCTCTCTACCAGTTTCTCTCTGGTGTTTTGTCAAAGTCATCTCTGATGATTCCAGGTTCCATTTAATAGATTAGGCACTTTTCGTCTGGGTAAATGAGATGGATATTGGTTTTTCTAAAAAGACTGTCCTCAAAATCATCCTTATAATTTAGTCTGTGTAAATTTGCATTCATGTTACACTTAAATTACTCAAAAGACACTGGCTTCGTGCTTTAATTTAGATCAGAAAACGCATATTTATTCAGAGAGATGACTATATTGAAATGTGTGTGTCTATTAATTTTTCTTTATTAGTCATTCTTTCATATTGCTATTGTACGTATTCAATGCTTAATATTCACTCATTTTAATTTCAATTAAAATCTCAATTAAATTGACAAGTGTAAATGGTTTAAGTGGTTTTCAGTGCAGAAAATCAGTTTAGTAAGTAATACAAGTAATTAATGCTCTATTGTCATACATTTTTTAATAATTAAAAAATAATCATCTCCATGGCATTTCTCTCTCATTTTGTCTTCTTTTACCATCACAGCTCCAGATACAGGCCTGTGAAATCTAAGTGTTGAGTGTAATAGGTTTACACTGTAATAATTTGAAGTCCATTCTGGACCATGGCAATATGATACTGCAAATGGTTCTAACAGAATAATATTCTGCCTTTACACTGTCCCAGAGATGACCTGCATTAATGCTTCCTTATACTATTACAATAAATCTTCCCCCTACTGCTCCCTATCTGATTATTACTTCTGTGCTGACTGGAAATGTTTATCATGTTACTTTTTCTCGCTTGTGCCATCTCATTCCACATGTATCGCCCTTCTCCCCTAAATCAGCAATTCATCACTCCCTGGGGTCAGTGTTGTGGCTGCAGGCTCCCATTGCAGTGCCCCCCCCCCCCCCCCCCCCCACAAACGCCTCACACACTGTGATAGAGTACCAGGGGGTGAAGTAACATCAAGTGCTTTGCAAAGAAGTCAAAAGAGGCCTTCCATCTTCCTCAGAAGAGGAAAGCAAAAACCCAGTAGGAGCAATATTATCTCAAATTCTTTGTGCATTCAGTCTGCATATTTCTGAGGATTTACATTTTTCCAAAAGAAGGTTACGAAATCTACTTGAAAGCTTTTCTAAAAGAATAGCCCTATACTGTACAGGCAAATTGTTTAGAAGAACTGATGCATTGAATATAATAAATATAGGTAAATAAGAATTAGTGCACTGAATAAAAATAAGTGAACTGCAATGTTCAATTACTCTTTGGTAATAATACTAATACAAGTTTCAATCATTACTACAGTACAAATATATATTACCTGTATAAAGGCAATAACCAAGTCCTTGTTAATATACCATATCATGCCACAATTTAAAGAAACCTCAGAGTAAAGACTTTTGTAATTGCTCAAAAGGCGGAGGGGGTGATACTGTAGAAGTAATTTAATATCTTTTGAGAGTTATAAATCCTTTGAAAGTAAATTTTAAGGCACAGGTAATCCAATTGGATATGGAAATGGTTGAAAATGATGCCATTGAGGAAAAATATTGAAACTGGGTGTAGAAATGAATGTGAGGATCACGTCACTTGCCATAGGCTCACGTATGTATGCAGTCAACAAAGTGGCCAATGAGAAACAAGGAAAGAAAAATGGAAGAGTATTTATTGGACAGCAGGGAGAGAGTGATATGAGAATATTATCATTGAAAACTGTAACATACTCATTTCACAGTGATATGGTGATTCAGCAACCAAGATTTAAGGGTTCAAATTGTGTCCGTGTTCAGTGCATGTGCAGTTTATGCACGTTCATCTTGTTGCCCCTGAGAACTTTGGTTTCATAATGAATTCCAAGTACATGCCATTAGGTGAATTAATATCTCTAAATTGGCCAATGTGTGTCCTATGAGGGGCAGGCATTCTGTCCAGTGTGTTCCCTTGCCTTATGTTTTTCGGGATAGCCTCCAGAGTAACTGTGAGCATGTATTTGGAAAATGGGTGGATGTTTTTGAGAACAACAATCCATCAGTATCGATATTATGTGACTGGTTACATTAAAAATGTAATTAAAATCTCCAGTGAGCCCTACAAAGAATATTCAAGAAGCAGGAACAAGAAGTGAGGTCAGTTTCTGATGGAAATGTACAAAAGAAGTTGTGAACTTGTTGGAAAAGAAAGATAAGGAAAAAAAAGTTGAGGAAAAAAAATCTAACAATGTACACTTGAATAGCATCTATCTAAACTGTTAATATACCATAGAGAAACAGAGAGGAGTTTGAAGTGTACCTCACGCAGCACAGGAAACGAGGCAGTGGAACACCTTGGTGCCACCGACATTTGAGTATAAGTATGCAAAATGTTTACTGATAACTGTCTAAACGTTAAAATTCCTCAATGATTTGTGCATGACAGGAGATGAGTTTGTGCTATAGCAACATAATTTTAACATTTATCAACGTCCTGGGTACTGAGTGCAATAAACAAGAATAAATCTAGCCTCAATCACCCTTGTACACCTTCATTTCAAAATGTACTACACACCATTGCAGTCTCAAGTGAACAAACTCAATGATCATTTTCCTCCAGGAAATAGCTGGCTATGCATTTGACTGACCATACAATCATACTCACGCCATGAGGTACAAATTGACTGCTTGAAATTGAACATTAATACTTTTGACTGACAAAATACTTGCTCCTTCGTGAGTGAACTAGCAAAGGAGCTCAATAATATCTGAGTTTCTAAACAGCAAAAGTATTCAAATTCATGCTTCTTGGTTGGCTGTCAAGAACTGTCATGAATAATTACAATGCAAATTCAATGTAATCGGATTGCTGCCAATATACAAAACCTTTACAAATTTACTAAACTGGCAACTTGCATATCATATGACACAACAATATAACACCTGCCAGCAGTCAACATTTCCGGCAGCCAGGCCCAGCCATACCCTGCCTTGGCTTCCCTCAATATTAGACATGAATCTTGCGTCCTAATTAATCCTCCTTATCTCACAAATAGTCTGAGGATAATATATGTATCTCCTTGAAGGATAAATTTTGTGAGGTATTATGGCTACTTTTTGCTGAACAGGTGGCCAACTGTGGTTCATGGATTCTTGACTCTTTTCTCGCAGTTCTGGACTTGGCTTGCATTTAGACCCTGACGCTAGGATTATATATAATGCATTCCTTTACTCATTGTGAAGCATTAAACCCCCTTACTGGGCCGTCTGATCTTGGGATTGTATAATTATCCTGAAAACGCAGAAAACACACCATATCAAGAATGAAAAGTGGCCATCTTGTTTCTCTGTAGAACATCCTGACCATTCACTGTGTATCCAAACATGCAGACAAGAAAGCCAAAAATGTTTCAATCAATAGAACCCATGTAATTTCCTCTATGTCTGCATATGGAACCGCCCAACAAATGGAAAAAAAAATGTTCTGGCTACTTTTCAATAACATGCATTTGTTTTTAATTGTAATAATTTTATTTGCTAAATGCAAAAGTGAAAAGCAACATTTTTTTGTCATTTGTCATATTATAACCTCACCTGTTACCCATCTGATTTTGTATTAGTTTTTCACTGCACCAAAAGGAACATTTGCAATCAATGAATAAAGTATATATCAATTAACTGTAAATAATATAAATACATGCACCTGACCTTAACACCAAATTAACAGTGCATAAACTCTGAAGTCAGTGTGATTAGGTACAAACCACTCTATTCCAAAGACATGGAACAAACCCTGCAGTTAACAAGCTATATAACTCTAAGGGATTACTAAACAATGAATGTACAGGAATTTTTAAATAGTATTATGACTTTACACCCCTTTCAATCTCACAGATTTACTATTTGTTTTTTTACACCAAGTTTGGCCAGTTGATCCATTTCATGTATCATTTCCATTTAAGTAACTGTCACATGACACCAATGTTCCTAAGTGAAAAACAGCATAAGATGTTATCAGTCGCTGGTTTTTCTTTACTATAGACTTCAATTTGCAAAGAAACATACATGATGGTCAGCTTGACACTTTTCAAATTAACAGTGTAACAAAATGTTAATCAAAAAAAAAAAATCTACACACGTGTACAGTGTATGTATGTGACAAATCAAATCTGAAACTAGACTATACCCTACTTTAACCCGTCTTCCGTATGAAACATGGATGATTTTCATAAAAAATTACAGCATAGATAAGTTTAGGTTGCCGATCCCACTATGCATATAGAAGAAAAAAATGGCTGAATCAGAACCCACAGGGTCATTAGCGGCAGAAATGCAGAAGTTCTGCATTAGCACTGCATATTTAAAATTAATTATGTATGGTACTGCTGGAGGTTAACGGAATAGTGCGTGATATACTTACCAGGGAGGTGCTTTACCTTTACATCTACCTTTAAATTGTTTTAAGTAAATTCGGATTTCTGCTAGTCAGGGGTGCCCCCTAAAACGTTTTTTAGCCCCTCCCCCCTCGAAAAAACGTGTATGTACTGGTAAAGACCCCCCCCTCTCCCCCCCCCCCATCCATTCATCTCTAACTACTATATGGCCCTGCTGCTAGTTTTATTTCTGGTGAATGTTCTTTTGCTCTGTGGGTGTTCATTGATTTACTGTATATGGTGAGTAATCATCACGTGGCTCACTGCCTTTCGTAATTTAAGTAAGCAAGTAAGTAACCATAAATAACTGCATATGTGTGTGTCCACATGTGAAATACTGGTGGACCTCTTTCCCACATGCTTATTCGGGCTCTTTTGTGCATACGTGTAATATTTAATAATATAGCGATATCACAAGAACGGTTAAGCTTGCAGCTTATCCAAAGCAGATAATTTAATGGTGGGTGGCATGCTGGATAACTGGATGGAAGAAAAAATATCAGCAGGGATTTTCCATTTTTCACATGCTATTAATGACAAAGTAATTTAATTTTGAAGTTTCACTATGAACACAAAGAAAAGTACCCTTGGATAAGCGTCAGACCCCCCATGACCAAGATAAGCAGCTACAGTAAAAGGTGGGTGAATGGATGGATGGATGGATGGACAAAGAAAACTAGGTCTGCAAGAGGAATGTAATCAATTATTACTCCAGGGTCCATATTTTACCTGACAATAACCGAAAATTTACAAGTGAGGAATGCTTTATTTTTTGTTATGATCTAGCTACCAGTCATAAAAAGCAAAGTAAAACAACCTAAATGAATAGACACAGACATGATTTTTAGGCATGCTAAAAATGGTGATTGGAAATGCTGTCCATTCTTTGTCAGTATTAATCTGAGTGATTAAATTCTGAAAATAGAGACACGCAAGTCCATGATTCAGCAGTGCTCGTACCTGACGGATTGAGCAGTCTCCATGTGATGGTTGGATCTGGCCTCCCACTGGCTAGACAACTCAGTGTCACGTTGCTGCCTTCGTTGATAATGATGTCTTCAGAAACTTTATAGATATTTGCAGGAACTGTAAAAAAAATAAACGCATAAGCTTATTACCATGAGAGAGACAACTTGAACCATTCGTGTGCAGTTACACAGCAGACAGTGGACAGTCATGGTGCTTGTTTAGCCGCCCATTCTGTGTTGATCGTTTTCTGTTTACCAGAAGAATCCTCTATCATGCAAATGAATCTCAGTAGTAATCTAAGTTTTATTATGACAATTGCAGAAAAAAAACAATTTAAATGAATAAAATCATACCAAACTAGCATGAATATGCCCTGATAAAAAAAATAGGAGAGAAGATGGAATACTTAATTGTAATTTCTTTGATACCATTGAAAACAAATGCATTCATTCATAAATTGGTAGGAACATCAGGAAAAACAAACTGACCTCAGTCTTCTCCAGTGGCGTAAATCATGCACACAAATTATATGGCTTGCTGATAGTGCAGCTCCCTGCCATATATTCAGACTGTCTTAAAAAGCTATAATATCCTTCTTAACCTTTGTCACAAAATTATCTCATTAACATAAACCTTGGTAAAGATTCCAGTCATTAATTTTTAAGACCTGCAATGCATTAAGATAATAGCCATAAATAAAGGGTGTTTACGTAAAGCCTATTTTGCTGGGAACCTCTCACTCAGTTTGGTGCAGCTACAGTTTGCGGGTTAAGGGCCATAGAGAATGTCTTGTGGTTCTACTGACTGTGACTAAAAGACATTCGGTATGCCAGGAGGTGAAGAATGAACAGCCGAGTGAATATGATTTCCTTCAGTTTCTGACGCGTGGTGAAATCTTTCCATTAAATTAGGAAAAATGTAAGAGGCAGGAGGTGGCAATATAGTTACCACTAACAAAGTGAAAAAGTGGGCCATGGCATCTCGATGTAACTACAGAGTGCAGGACTAGTGCGCAGTGTGTCCTCAATTTCACACAGTGAACAGGGTTCTTGTGACAGGAACACTGATGGATATTTTTTCTTTTTTTTTTGGAGTTGTAAAAAAACTAGCAGAGCTGGCTAAAAAAGAAGTATGAATTAAATGCAAATGTAATATTGCTACTTTTTACTGCAAAGTGGTATTATGAATAATGTATGAATGAAAGAGCCCATAACAGAAGAGTTCAATCATAATTAATAAGTAAATAGAGAAAATGAAAGATATTTTTCTGGTTTGCTAAAATGGATTTCACTTCCAATTATAGTATAAGGGGTTGAAAGTGCTAAAATATTATCAATTAAGAGATGGGTTAAACTATATATTGGTTAACTTGCTGTTGACATTAAGTTCAAATAAATAAATAAACTGCAAAGAAATAGATTTCTAAAATTCTTTAAAGTCATGCACTTCATTGAAGACACAACATTCCACTGCAGAGCAGAAGTAGTATATTCTTAGGATATAAGGGCACTCAAACACTCTCCTTTTTTGGTTTACCGTGATGTTTTGTACAGTAGCCATTAAACCAACCATTTGACAGGCATGAGGGTGCTGGCACACGATTTTCAGGAGATATGGAATTACTGGCAGGAGTCGGGGGGGAGACTGATTTCTGGGAGGCTGCCGGAAAGGGGTGGGATGACTGTCTAGACAAAGCAGTGGACGCAGACATGGAGGAGGTGGAACTACAGTAAAGGCCTGCAGTATATTTACGCATAACATTTACGCAGAACATTTACGCAGAACATTTACGTTCACCAGCTAACTGTACCCTCAACTTTAATCACACATTTATAGGAATTCACATTGAATATAATATGCAGGCTCCATGGGGTAATGATACTCTATCATTATTTTGAATAAAATCTACAAGAACTTTTAATTTTTCTTGTTAAATATAACAAATCTCTGACAGCTTCATTGAATCGCCGCTAATTAGGAAGATGATGGTCAGATTTTGCCTAGGGCATCTACCTAAGCTTAGCAACATCTAGGGGCTAACGTTAACATTGTACCATTCTCACTAAATCATTAAAGTGGGTAGAGGGTGCTAACATCTAATTTAAAAGCCCATTCTGCATGAACGGTGCCACTGTCAGCACTGTATGGACTCAACAAAGGAGCTAAAGCATTCGGCTGTGACGCTCGCTCATGGCAGTAAGAACTTTCTTTGTGGGCATAGCATCTAACTGAAATGATGAAATGATTATACTTTACTGATCATGGTGGGGAGGTTCTCTTTTCACCTACCCCATCTTGCTCTCTGTAGGTGAGAGCAAGCTTGGCAGTGAAGGGCAGTCACCTGTAGTAGTGCCCAGGGAGCTGGGGGTTAAGGGCCTTGGACAAGGGCCCACAGATATACTAAGGCCGGGCTTGAACCAGCAACCTGGTTAACATACTGGTTAAACTGGGTCTATTGACTCAAGTGGATCAAGCAAAATATCAATAGACTGTGATCTTAGTGGACAGCTGTAGCTAAACCCCACAATAACATAAAAGACAACCAATTTACAAAATTGCAATTTTGTTAACCAATTTATTTTAACTTTTTATTTGATATTTATTTCATATATTCAGACTTACCCAGTTTTTGTTTTGTGAGTGCCTTTGTTCTGTTTTATTCTGTTACATGTTACTGATTGAATGCTGCAAGTAAAACTTCCTATGTACTGACGTACAAAAAGCAAACGAAGAATCATGAATCTTAATTTCTCACGGTCACCATCAGAGCCAATCATGAGAGCTCTCTCTACAAGCCATGTTCCCCATTTATCATGACTATGTACATTGGACTGTTACTCCAACTCCCTTTTAAAACAAGTCATTTTCAACCAATTTCTCATCTGTGTAGAAACAGACTAAATGGCTCGATTTAAATGGGGCAACTCAATCTGTTGGATATATAAAAATATAATGAATAAAATATGAACAGGAATCTTTCTTGGTTCTACTACCGATTTTCCCTACCGCACCTTTTCATAACAGGCACAATAAAGTCTGACAGCAGAGACCTTGGAAATGATGACAGCGGAGATAATGACCACAGTCTTGGTGTGGGGTGCAGGACTGGTGTGATGGATATCTCACAAGGGTGGAAAGTGCCTGCACACACTTGTGAAGACCATTTACTGGAAAATACTCTCTTTGGCCCTTTAGCATAACATTTCATTAACTAGCACAATCCCTAAACCACCAAAAAGAAAACAAACTATTACATTCAAAAGTAAGACAAGGCTACATTTTAGTATTGCATGTAACCTTCCTACTGATGCGTTCATCAGCTATGGAATGAGCTAATTAGTCAAATCTAAGGCCGTCCCATTAAATATTACGACTTCCATCATAAACATATTAAACCAAACTCTGCAATAAACATCACATCCTGTTTTTTCATTCTATACTTACTTCACGGAATCACTTAAAACATCTCAAAATCTATTTCTAGATCTCATTTCACGAAGCAATTAAAAATCCTAGTTAACATACTGACATTCTGATGGCATTTAGGTCTAACAGTGATTCTACAAGTTTATGTACTTTCTTAACTCATTTCTGATTGACTGTTTTCTTATATTCTGACAATTATCATGGTTTCTTTCCAACTTTACTTTCAGTCCTTACCACCCAATGAGGGAAAAGAGTAAGAAAAATCTCTCACTACATAATGCAAATAGTCAGGTCTGGGAGTCTCTGCCGTCATGAAACTCTCCTCTAATAAAATGGGGGAAAAGTTCATTTTGACTGATCTCACTAGGTAGGGAACCTTATTGAGCTCAATTACTTGTTATTGAAATTGTTTCTTGACACTTGGTGCCTTATTGTAAGAAGCATTATCCTTCTGAAAAAAAAAAACAATCACAAATGGATACACTGCTACAATGAAGGAATTCACCAGTTTGTCAACCATTTTCAGATATCCTGGGGGATATTGCTCACCTTTTCGTTAAGGGGCTTAATGGGTTCCATGAAAACATACACTATACCATCACACCCCACCAGTTGGCAATGTAGATACACGATGCACCAGGTCTCCCATCTATTTGCAACAGTAGGAACTGCAACACTGTAACATCATACCAGGTGATGTTTTTTTTTTTTTTTTTCAAATCTTTGGTGAATAATGTTTTCAACGATTATCCCACCGCAAATGCATTTCCTTTTACTCTGAATGAAGTGGAAGCAGTATCATATTGGGTAGATCATAGCTTTCAGATAAATTGATGCAGTTCATCTGCCTTGTGCCCTATGCAGTCCGGAAAATTCTCCAGCCTCCCCAAGCCCCTGGCCAATATAAGTCGGTGGAAGATGTACAGATGATGTATTTAAGTTACAATTCTAAAAAACAAAAAGTAGCAGCCAGTTATCTAGATTCATGACTTTTCTATTACGATCTACCTTTTATTTTTTTTTATTTCATTTAGCTCATTTCCATTTATCTTGTCTTCGAAGTGACAGACTAGAAGTTATAGCAACTTTTTATATGTTTCAAAAAATGTTTCAGCATACGTCTCAATACTTGAGAAACACCTTTGAAAAAGAATGTGCTGAATGCATACACTGCAGTTTTAACACGGCCTGACAGTTCCTGTTTTAGGTGACAGGAAGTGCCAACTCACATTCCCATCCAAAGTAAATCATCTTTATAGGTGGTTACAGTCCTCAGTTTTTGTGGGTATTTCATTAGTATTATTATTATTATTATTGTTGTTGTTGTTGTAATTTCTTGTTTACTTATATCTACAGAGCCCCCAAAGTCCCATAGAGTGATTTTTTTTTAAATCGTGCGTGCACAAGAAAATAACTTGTGCACACAAGATAACTAACTTGTGTGCTCACAATTAAAAAAAACACTCTATGGGACTTCAGTGGCTCCGTAATAAAGTAGAAATCCAGACAAAGATTTCGTTTCAACCAACCAGTTGAATACTCTGTGAATGCAACTCTACTCAACTGGTTGGTTGAAACAAAATCTTTGTCTGGATTTCTACTTTCTGACCCTAAACTTTCCACTTCTGGCTTATATTAATTTCTTTCTTTCTGTTCTTTTAAAATGTCTGTGAAGCGCTTTTGTATACCCTGTGGCTAAAACAGTGTTATATAAATAAATATTGATTACTGGCAGATTGATCACCATCCATACAGGATATGTCCTCTATCATGGTGCTATAGCATCTCAAACCCAACCCCCCGATTTAGCTGTGTTCCACACAAACACCAATGTGTCCATCCCATCGTAACACAGCCAAAACACAGAGGAATCCAGCCCATTTAGGATTTGCAGCGTATGCTTTTCAGACCGACTGTATTGATGTTAGTTAGAATTCATCAAAACTGGGTTAACATGGCATGTATTAATAAAATACATGCTAATTTAACACTTTTGTACTTGCAGCATAAAAAGTTATTTCTCAGGAAGACACTTTGTGAGCACTACAATTGTTCTACTGTTACCGGGGATTATTTGAGGATGGACTGAGGAGAACCTGCTATGATGGTTTTCAGAAGTGTGTGAAATACCTATTTTCCTTTGGTTGCAATAATGTGTTATGCCGTGCATCATTGTATATTGTATGTAGTTTTATAAGTTTTCACAGAATGAAAATAGAACGTCCTTTGACATTGGTGCCACCATAGCAGAGCAATTACATAACGATAAAACAAACAAACAAATAAATAACCTGAAATTATCTAAAAATTATACAGAAAAATCTGTGTTTTCTGCAACAGTATGACTATTTCTCTTGGATATGGTTATGTATTTAGTAGGTAACAGTGTTTTCCCAAAGCATAGACAAGTAACACAGCACATTCTTCACCAATCTGGCCTTGTAAATCAGTGACTAAGAGCAGGACACCACAACTGACTTCCTTCAGCACATAGACTTAGCTGCCTTTAGTTGGCCAGGCATCAACATCATTTTGAGGCCTGTTTTCTAAGAGTAACATTTTGAAACCGAGGTGATAGTTTTTAAATCTACATAATATTACAAGAAATGAGAAAACCATGAACAATGTTTGCGAAAAGAAATAAGTGTAGAAGAACAGATGTGTTTCAGAAAATGTAGATGTGATTCCTTCACTATCAGAAATACAGAAATCCTCAACGTAAAACAGTGCAGATCCTTGTTAAGTTACCAGCATCAGCTTATAGTCCCATTTAAATGCATGAGGTTTCTTTCTGCCAAGCATGAAAGAAAAGATTAAAGGAGATGCCTTTTCCCTAGTTGCAGTAAGGCCTTCAAGGAGAAAACGGAATGTTAAATTGTTTCCTGCATTAAAACATAAAGCATTCTGTTTCATTATAGGGTTCAAAGACGCCAGGCACTGTGAAGCATTTGGAAACATTATTTTTTCCACTCATAGACAATAAAATCAGACCGAGGTTGAAATAATGAGAGAAATAAAGAGACTTCTGCATTCTTCAGAAGCACCAACGATAAATAGCTCGGCAAGTAAGGAGTTAACGAAGGACCTCACAACATCCTTCGAATAAGCCAGCATATACAATACAATATCCCTGAAAATGCTATGTCGATAAAGAACATTTCAAACATCAGGGGGCTTGTTTTCTGGAGCGATGCTGAAAGGTTTAAATAGTCCCCTGATAATCCTATATAAAGGTCAGTCTTCCACACCTTCGAAAAAACGACAATGTATTCTTCATTACCACAAAGACTTGCACTGTACATTTTATGCTGCGTCGTTTCCTAAAATTTACCATTATTTAAGGAAAAACATTGAATCTTTTAGTTTTGAGGAGTATACATGTTTAATATCTTGTATAATTATAGTGAAAATAATTATGTCCATTGAAGAAAAGATAAAAAGAAAAAAAGTGAAATACATGTTTCATATTGGTAATCCTAAATGGGAAATTGTCTTAAATCTAAAGCAGATATTACATGGGACAATGATGGTCTAATGGCTAGGAAAATATGCTTGTGATTGAAGGGTTGCTGGTTTGAATCCCCAACCAGCAAGGTATTACTCCCTGGGTGGTTAACTGCTTTTCCATCGCCATGTTACGTATGGGTTAAATGCAACATTTCAATTTTGTGTGTCAACAATGACAATCAATTGCTTTCACTTCAGTGGTGACTAAAGGATAGCAATTGAAGGACTATATCACTGAAACTACAGCAGAATTTAAGCACAAGCCAGAATACCAGAGCAGTTCAATGTCAGAACCAAACACGCTCTGAGTCATCTTCACTTTTTAAAAAATAAAGCACAAAGTGGTTCACTTACTCTAGTTAATTTAACAAAATCAAAAACCAAGGTAGCTATAAAAAATACCTACTGTAACAACCACATGGATTTTACATAAATTTCCTTCATACATTTTATATAATGTCAAGTGTCCCCTTCCTTCTTTGTGAGCTATGCCAATTATTCATGAAAATATTATATTTACATAATTGCTCATTAAGAAACAACTTATTCTATCCTTTTATAATTCAGGAAAAAATATTTTATCTTAAAAATCCTTTGCCCTTAGCAGGAAAAAAAGAACGTCCAAATTTCCTTGATTTGTATATTGTATTTTAGCTTGCAGAGTTGTAGTTCTTCTGAACTATCCAAACTCAGTGTTCCTAATTAAAATGCATTTTCAGTTGTTCAGGTATGTAAATGATCAGCAAGAAGTTGAACTTGCCATTGCTGTAAAAGTTCAGCTTCATGTATGTTCTTCATAATAGAAAGAGGCTGCTGGAACAGCAGCAAATCCCCCTCCCATCTCATCCTTACTCCTCCACACCTCCCATCTGCTAAAATTTCTAGCAGTACTGGATAGATTAACTGGAAATGTGAAAGCCACTTAATGTGTTCCTACCTAAATGCTATGACATGTAACTCTAAAATGGGACCTACTGTATTAATTTATTGCACATTCTACTTACACGCCAAATTGCAGAACCTTTCCCCAGCAAGGTTACCTGTATTTCTTTGTGTATGTTTTAATATATGCATCTTAAAATGTCATTAACATTATTTATATTTTTATATGTTTACATATTTCAATTCTATTTATTTCTCCTTTGCACTAGGGCCAATATTAAGTAAGTAATATTAAGTAACAGTAAGAACTGCAACAGATACTTTAAAGGCTGGTTCATATTTTGCACACGCACACTGTGTATGTACGCACAGAAATGTTCATACTTCACACCGCACATGCATGCACAGAAACGTTCATACTTCTCCGCGCACTTTGAACTTGCACACAACGTGTCGTAGAGGAAACATATTGTGCGCAATGTGGATAGTGAGGAGGAAGAGCTTTTCTCTTGTCAGCTTCTTCCTTGACAAAAAAGAATAGGACAACAAAAACACTATGTCAGGCTTCTAAACAGGGCGCAATTGTGTGACAGTTTCCATGTTGGTGAAGGAGATGCACGAACTCGACAAGGAAAGACATTGTATATATTTTCAGATATCTACAGCCGGATTTGAGGACTTTTCTCATATTCATCACCAGAACGCACACAAGTCACCTGTTGGTGTTTCGGAGAGACTGGCTGTTGCATTACATTATTTGGCATCAGGTAGTTCACAGCAAGCGATAGCAGTAAGCTATAGACTAGGGAAATCTACCGTTTCCCAGATTGTTCATGAGGTGTGCCAGGCACTTTGGGACAAAGTGTTTGAGATTTCCCAAGATTTTTGGACAATTTGGGACTTTCCATCATGCCTTGGTGCAACTGATGGCAAACATGTTGTCATCAAAGCACCACCAAACTCAGGCAGTGATTACTTTAACCACAAAGGAACACACTCCATTGAATTAATGGCTGCCTGTGATGCTAACTACGGTTTGACAATGGTGGACAGTGAGGCATATGGCCGTGAGAGCGATGGTAGGATTTTCAGAGAAAGCAGCTTTGGCTCCAGACTCCTTGCAGGGACCTTGGATGTGCCACTGCCTGAAGCTCTGCCAGGAACACACATCATGGGCCCATTTGTATTTGTGGGAGATGTAGCGTCCCCCCACCACCCAAATTTGATGCATCCCTACCCAGGTAGCTGTTTTGCAGGAAATTCTATTAATTTAGCATCATACTTTATTACTAAAGATATCACAATGTCCAGTGATCTTCATACAAGAATATACCCATTACCATAAAAAACAAGTTAAAGTGATACATTTCAAACAAAATACTGCATTTTGCATAATGGCATCATGGTGGAGAATTCTTCGTAAACGCCACCTGGGTCACGGCAAAACTGTTCAGGTGGTGAAGGCACACGTTGCTCTCCATAACTACTTCACCCAAACTGATTCAGCCAACTGAATGACCAGGCATGTGCCAACAGACTTCTCAGATGGTACCACAGCATATGGGGATGTCCTGCCACAGGAAGAGGTATGTAGAAGTTGACAACAACACACTGCGTTAGAGGCGAGCTGCATGGATTGCATTGAACACGAGACTAAATTTAATGACAGTTTTCCAGACAAGTCAAGGAAAAATGACTCAGCAAGAAGCTGTGGTAAACAGAGGATGAATTACTTCTTAAAAGTACCTTAGTATGAGATAACCTTTGAGCACTGATACTGAAACTTAAAACAGGGGTGGGAAACCTGATCCAAGGAAAGCCAGTGGTACAAAAAGGCACATTTCACAAACATACTAAAGATGTACTTGTCACTTGATTATACATTGGGTATGTATAAAATCTTTAAAGTGCAGCATACTGGCTTTTGTACAGCTCTTGTTTGGCCTCACAGAGTTTTTTTATTTTTTACTGTGGATTTCGGTAGTGGTGATAACTCCTGTAGGGAGTCCGCGATCAGTCTTGAAAACCGGCATCTTCAGACAGTGACATACTCTCTTCTCGCTGCCTTTCAAGTGCTTCCAGCTGCTTGAAGATGGCCTCTCCCACAATCTTGCCTTTTCCTTTTTTCATCCAAGTGTGTGGGGACTGTGTGGAAGAACTTGAAGCCTCTGTTGAACGTGCCAGTCTAAAGTGTTCTTCACATGGCTTGGTTTGTGTCATGATGATGCAAGCCCTTGCCTGGGGCCTCATTTATAAAGACTTGCGTAGAAACCATCCTTGATTTTATCTAAGAACTTTTCTGATTTGATCGTAA